>PVKU01006169.1:0-89747 GCA_004027475.1 Anoura caudifer
AATGGCGGTTGCTTTACTCTCTCTCAGATTCCAGTTCCTTTCACCGCTTCCCCTTTGCCTGGATTATCCGCACGTGAATGTGGGACCACCCCGTCAGCCAGCTGCCTTGTGCGGCCTCACTGGTTCTGCACAGTTGCTGCCCCGTGTCCGGGGTCTGCTAGCCACCGCCTGTGCACCTGGGGGCTGCCAGCCGCTGCTGTCTGTGTGCCCGTCCGCACCTCCGCTTTTTCCTGCCGCGACTCCACCCCTCTTACCGGTCTGGATGAATCGTTGTTGGACTTCCAAACAGTTTGATTTTCTGAGATCTGGTTGTTTTCTTGTTTCTAAATCTTTGTTGTCCTTAATTTGGTTGTGAGAAGAGACACAGTGCGTCTGCCTATGCCTCCATCTTGGCCGGAAAAAAGTTGGAAATTCTTGAAACGGTGAATATCTCAGTATTTTGTTACACTCTGTTCTAGTGGTTCAAAGTGCTCCTTCGGTTTACTAATGCGCAGCTGTATGAAACACAGGACTGCTTTGATGGTTTTGTCAACTTTCCTAAACTCCAACCAAATGTCCTCGAACGTAATGAAAGCGACTTTCTGAGCCCAGCACTCTTCCCGGATGTGCTCTCAGGGTTCCACTCACCTAAGCGAGCAAATGATGACCGAAGGCAAGACTCGCTTTCCGTCACCCCGCCCCAGGCCCGGCTGCACAGGCCACAGTCATTTCTGTCACATCCACGAAGAAAGGAATTCTGTGGATGGAGAGCCCTGCTGACTCCCGCCCCATTCGCACCCCCCATTACCCATTCTTGGGTGGCCACGTGGTCAGAGTGCATCCACAGCTTCTGGCGGGACCAGGTCGAACAGGAGGCCACCCCCCCGCCCCCACTTGCCACTGCAAACACAGTCAGCCCGAAGCTATGAGGGTTCACCAGATGCAGGCAGCCTGCCCAAGAGTGAAGCCGAAACAAAGGGAGACACTGTCGAAAATGCAGAAAAACTGAGTCCAGGAGACTCGACGCAGCTAAGTCTGGAGCTGGCACCACCTGTGAATTTTTCTTTTTTCTCTCTTTTTTTGGTTCTGTGAGCCAATGGGTGTGCAACTTCATCCCCACCAATTTATTTTCTTTGAGTCAATTTGAATGGATTTTGTCCCTTGAATGGAAAGAGCCCAATCCCATATCAGTTAAGATGCTTTTGGCTGCAAGTAAAAGAACATCTGACTAAAAATGGTTTATCATTTCATTGAACAGGCAGCTCTGAGACAGGTAGCTATCAAGTCAATGAAACAAAAGTGCGGTTGAGAATCTAGGCTTCCCGTCCGCCGCCCTGGCAGTCCTCGGCAATCCGGCTTCCGTCTGTGAGCCGCAGTGGACGCGGGATGGCTCCCAGGGCTCCGGGCACCGCATCCTCAGGCAGCAGCACCACGGAAAGGCGAAATTACCCTTCCTGTCAGAGGAGAAGAGCTTTCCCATACCCATCCCCAGCAGCCTTCCCTTGGGCTCACTGCCAGATCTGGCTTCCATGCTGCCTTGCTGCCTCTGCACCTCTAGGGCAAAGGAGAATGCAATTATTATGACGGCGAAGACCAACCTTAGCTTGGAGGCAAGATACCTGATCAAAATGAGGGCTCTATTTTCAAGGAAGAAGGGAGAAAATGGCTTTTGGGTAGGCACCCAGCAATGCACGCTGTGAGTCCCAGGACAAGCTCTCGTGGCCCTGGACCCGCAGTTACCCAAACACTCAAGAGACAGTGAAGAGCTTGACATTCCAAATCAAATACTAAGAACGAACCACCACTTTAGATTCCTTGCACACAACGCCTCAGCACACACCAACTATATTTATTATTCTTGAGAAACTATGAAAACGGACTGCAAAACTGTGAATTCCTTGGAATGGCTTTTTAAAGGCTTTACTGAATGCCCTGGAATAACAGGTATTAGCTGTTATTTTCAACATGCCCAACACCGGGAAAGGAACGCCAATGAATGACCCGCCCATTCTCAGAGCTCTCAGGCTATCTGTTGGCTAAGGCTGTTAGAATCTGCCAGGATGTGCAGCCGGAGAGCCTGCTACATAGAGAACAGGAACTCTTTTGAGCAAAATTGGTTTCCAACTCGTTCCTGAAGATCAATACAACACAGTGGTGTTTCTCTCTTAAAACACGGCGCCACTGGGGGTCCTGAGGCTTAAATGAGACGACGGTGTGAGAGCGCATAGGCCAGAACCTGGCACTGAGCAGCACTGTGAAGCCCAGGGAAGGCACAGGAGGGCTGGACCAGGGCAGAAGGAACCCAGCGGTGGCGGAGGGAGGAGAGTAAACACCGGAGGGTTAGTTTCCAAAGCCAATCCAAACAACAGCTATGTTGTGAAAGAATTACTAAATACACTAAACAAGATCTACAATGCAAATAAAATTAACTTAAAGCATCAGTGGTGATATGAAACAATTAAACATCATCAGCAGGCAAGTGGAAACTGGTAAGAGTAACTACAATATAATAATGTGATGAGAGCTTTAGCTGAACTTGGTTAAACCATATTGTCTATGCCTTAAGCATCCCCACCCACATTTTGATCTTGATCTTAACACTTACTGAAAATAAGGTCTCTGCTTCTTCCTCCACTAACCACTTCAATGAACTTGCTTGTGAGTTCACACCTGTTATTACACCAATTTATTCGCTCTAAATAGTGGCTAATTATTTTAAGAGTTAATTGCCACAGGAAACAAAAGAGAGAAATGTGAGGTAGAATGAAATGCTCTCTGAAGACTTTAGATCTGCCTCTGACATTAAAGTGAGCCATTTCTCTTTCCTAAACTATAAAGCGAAAGCCCCCCTTGGCTGTAAAATTCAGTGACACTATGAGTTCATGTGTCAGTTACTTGCCTTAGTTCAGCTGGGTGTCTGCATAGCCTAGCAGCGGAGGTGAAGGCACCTCAGTGTGTTCCAGAAGTAGAAAAGCTGTACAGAGGGGCGTCCATGTGACCTTGATGAGGTCATGACCCCTCTCTGAGCCAGTGTCCTCACCGGTGAAATGGGATCAGAACACCTTCCTGGCAGGTTGCAGTGAGGATTAAATAGGATCAGGTATGAACCACACGTCTTATGGTTCCTGGCAGTAGGAAGTACTAAAAAAGTGATAGCTATTGCTACTGCTTTTATTGTAAAATCACCAATAAGCACTTACCTAGAGAAACAACGGCAACGCTCTCTGGCAAGAAATGTAATCTGTATCGAATCAGTAAGTGCACCAAGATGATGCAGATAGCTGCGGGGAAAATAAGACATTGTTAAAACATTTGTAAGTCATAGACACCAAGTTCAAGGCAATAGTTACTCGAGGGCTGCCAGGGAAACAGAGAGCCATCAATGACACCGCAAACGTCAGTGGTATTTTCAATCTCTTATTTCTGAACCTGGACGTAGACTCACGCACGGTGTTTATAACATTTCTCCATACTTCCGTACGTCTGAGAGAATCAGACATCTACACCTTACACAATGGTTTAAAATTATTCGAACTTCCCTAATTCTGAGAAGTGGTCCTCAACTTTTTTGAAGTTGCCATCAACTTCGGAAGTGTAAGTGGTGAGGGGGAGGTCAATGAAGTCACTTTCATGTACCTGTGACTACAGCAGAATGTGCTGACATGGAGTATTTTCCCACCAGGTGACTGGTTCTCACTCAGCACAGAAGAAAGCGGGGATGTTTTATAAACACAGCAGAGTAAATACTTCAGTTCTAAGAATGTCAGAGACCTAAAGATGGGGCACCTGCTCTCCAGCCAGCTCCAGGGGCTCCCCCCGGTTGAGGGCTCCCCACCAGTCAGGCATGCACTGAGCACTTCCAACCGCTGCCTCATTTGACCCCCAACACCCCTCTCAACTAGCTGCTGTCACCATTATCCCCTTTGGTTCTAGACCAGAAACCTGAGCCTCGGAGGGCACTTCACCAGGAGGTGCTGCAGGGGTGGAGCCGGAGTCCAGTCCGGTGCCCCGAGCCTTGGGCGCCCCCACCTCCCTGCTGGCTGCCTTCATTCTTCAGTCAGTGGAATAAGGAGAATGCCTGACTTTCCTCACAGAGGTGACGTAATGGCAGAAAAGGAAATAAAAGACTAGAAAACTATCTGAAAGGAATAAGTACTTCTGGACCCTCCCCTAAAAGCAACCTTTTACGTAAATAATTCCTCACTGTAAGTTCATGGTCCAATGTCAACGTGCACGTCTCTTTTTACCAGGCAGCGGGGTGGTTTGCCGTCTCTCCAATCACAGTGCTACCTTCATGATACTTTAAAAAGAAATGTTTAAACAGTCTGCACAGCTGTTAACTGGCCACCCTCAGAGCCACACTGACAAATTAAGGTATCTTCAGTTCCACCAAAAAGCACCAGGTGCCCAGAGAAAGGAAACAGTTGTAACTATGGAAATTTTGTTCTCCTTTCATTCTGTGCTCTAAACTATCGATCTGCGGTGTTATTTTACCATAAGCATTTCACCTAGTTAGGAAAATCCTACATCGAATACTAAGAGCAAGAAAAGAGTTCCAATGCCCGACCGAAACATGGGACCAAAGAGCACGCCTACCGTCCGCCAAGGCAGGCGTAGGAGCCCGTAGGGAGACAGGCAAAAAATTAGGGGGTTGAATCAGTTTCTGCTCTTTCTTTGCACCAAACTGGATGAGAAAATTAATTTAAAAATTCATTCTCGTGAGTCAAACAACTGTTTGCATCTTTCAGAGCAGAGGGGAAGCTATCAACAGAGAGCTACACACAAGGCTCCAGGGATGGCCTTCAGCCATTAAAAAGAACGAGGTCTGAAAAAACAGTCCACAGAACGGGAGAAAATATGTGTAAATTGGTTATCTAGATATACAAAGAACTCTTACAACTCAACAACAAAAGGAAAAACAACACAATACAAAAATGAGCAAAGGACCTGAATAGACACTTCTCCAAAGAAAGATAAAGGACCGATAAGCACATGAAAAGATGCTCAACATCATTAGTCATCAGAAAAATGCAAATCAAAGTCACAACGAGATACAGCTTCACACCCACTAGGATGGCTATAATTAAAGAAACAAAACAGAGTGGATAATAACAAGTGTTGGAAAGGACGCAAAGCAATTGGAACACTTGGGCCTTGCTGGTGGGGAAAGTCTGGCAGTTCCTGAGAAAGCTACAGAGAGCTGCCACTTAACCCAGTAATTCCACTCCTAAGTACACATCCAAGAGAAATAAACACGGCCACACAAAACGCGCACACAGACG
Organism: Anoura caudifer; assembly: GCA_004027475.1. Lineage (NCBI taxonomy): Eukaryota > Metazoa > Chordata > Mammalia > Chiroptera > Phyllostomidae > Anoura > Anoura caudifer. The sequence continues at coordinate 5,262 of PVKU01006169.1, forward strand.
TTCGCAACAGCCCTATGTACAGCAGTCCACAGGTGGGAACGACACAAATGGGCACCAGCTGCTGCCCAAACAAAGCGCTCCGTGGTTACACCCTTGCAGAGGAATATTGCTCAGCCGTACAAAGGAGGGCAGTTCCACCACGTGCTGAAACATGGGCGAACTTGGCAGACGTGATGCTAAGCGAAAGAGGCCAAATATAGATCGCATGCTGTATGATTCCATTTGTTTCAGATATTTTGAGGAGGCAAATTCTTAGGGACCAGAAGCAGAATTGTGCTTACCAGAGACTGGGGAGAGGGGCGAATGGGGAGTGAATGTTTTTAGGGGGCACTGGGTTTCCTTCTGGGGTGATAAAAATGTTCTGGAACTAAACAGTGGTGATGGCTGCGCAACACTGTGAATGTAGTGAATGCCACTAAATTGTATACTTTGAAGTGGTAAATTTTATGTTCTGTTTATTTTTACCACATACCCATCCTTTAAAAAGAAAAAAAAGATGAAGTGTATAAAACACACTAACCCAGAAAGATCTCCAAGTCATTCTGTGAGAGGGAAAAGCAAGCGATAGGACCCCATTTACAGTAAAACAAACAAGCGCCAAGCCCTACGTGCCTGCACGAGTGTACGTGCTTATGAACACACAAATGCATGTACGCAAATACAAGTCCACGTTCCCAAGTGCACTCTGGGAAAAAGAGCAAGCAGCAACAGAAACTCCCGTGTGGTATGGAGGGCATGCATCCCACAAGTTAATGCGCTTCCAACTGCTCATGCCTGAAGCAATAATTACGTAAACTATATTAAAACACAGACATTTTGATTTTAATAACGCCAGCCAATTTAATGGCCCATAAAATGTCTGTCAAGGGACGCGCTGACTTCTGACTCCAGTGAAAGTCGGTGACTCGCCATTGTTTCTGCGGAGTCAAAGACCAGTAAGGGTTAAGTACAAGTGAACTTATTCAAAGCTTCTAAATATAAAAAATAAAAAATCCCTTCTCAACAGAGAGGAACACAATGTAATCCTTTCATATCCTTATGGACACAAAAGTCACAATTTCATTTGACTTAACTAACAGTAAACAAAAGCGGCACATGTGTTCTAGGGCAGTTCCGGAAGCCTACCATGAACTATGGACTAATAATCTCCCTCAGTTCACCAGGGCTCACGCATTTAGTGGTTAGCAAGTTACCTATTAACAGTATTTTTTTTACTTTATCAGATTTACATCTAATCAGGAATATACAAGAAACACGTTATCTTTATAACATACAAGAGGAAAAATGCTTTCAAGTTTACTTAAAAAGAAGCATTCTAGTCTGCTAAAGCACACTGACCTATGTGGATAAAAGCAGAGATGCCAACCCATAAACTGCCGAGAATCTGATTCTGTGAAGACGGGGCCCGCAGGACACCAGCCCAAGCCCAGAGTCTGGGCTCAGCACGTGTTCGAAGGAAAGATGACCCGAGACAAACGCGCAGCCCTATTCAACCCAGGTCAGGCCTTCTGGTCCCAGACATGCATGAACACCAGGCAGGACTTTGCCTGGATGAAAAAGTACCTTATAAAAAACCTGTTTCGTGGTCTTTGGCACAAAATGATCTTCAATGGTACACACCCTGAAAATCACTTTAGAAGTCTTACTTATGCTTCTCACCCTCTTGTGAAAAAAGTGATTACGAAGCAGAAGTTTTTTTTTTTTTTCCAGGCCAGGCTTTTATATTCTCTAACATATCAAGCTGACAACAATGTAAACAGATTAATACTGCGGGATTTTAGGAACTAAAGATTTCTTGATCAACAAAAGAACTGTTTTTCTTCTTTGTATTCAGCTACTATAACAAAAGAAAAAGAAAACAAGAACCCTTGATTGTTGAAGCAATCCCCTAAAAGTAGAATTTAACTATATTTATAGGGTAAAAAATGACCTGGGCATATTAAATCTACATGGGGCATTGTACACTTGGGCATTGGCTGGTAGGAATGTAAAACGGGGCAGCCTCTGTGGAAAAGTCTGGCCGTTGGTGAGAAAGTTACAAGGAGAAGAACCAGTTAACCCAGCAATTCCACTCCTAGGTACCTACTGTATATCCGAGAGAAATAAAAAGGTGTGTTCGCACAAAAGTGTGTACACAGATGTTCACAGCAGGCCCATTTACAACAATCAAAAGGTGGAAGCAACACAAATGTGCATCAGCTGATGAATGGATAAATGCAATGTGGCACATCCTTACAACGGAATATTATTCCGCCAAACAAAGAAATATAATTCTAACACACGCTGCAACATCGGTGAACCTTGAAGACATACATGATGCTAAGTGAAAAAAGCCAGATGTAACAGGTTTCCGGTTTTGTTTTGTTTAAATCTATCAGAGATGAGGTTGAGCCTTAGGATTTTACTGTATTATTAAGATTGACTGTAAGAGTCTGAATGTCGGTGTGAAAGGACACTTTTCCTCAAAAAAAGTCTTACTAGACATCAGAGAAACACACTACGCCTTTAAATCCAGGTGCACCTTCCCCTGTTCTGAAAAGATCTAATTGGTAATATGACTATCATTAAAGGATAGTGGACAAATGCAAACATGCCAACTTCACCTTTCAAACAAGAGTTTGGGCTTGGGTCAAATTCTAAGCTATTTCTTCTGTAGTCAGCTAATCCAAAGTGGTTGTGTGGTTTCAATGGAAGTTTTTGTGTTTAACGCAACTCTCTACTGCAGTCTCTGGGAGGCACTGGTTATTACCTTTTATCTAAAATTCTTGACTGATGTCTGGTAACCTGGATATTAGTGTCTAGTCTCCCAAATCCCAGGTCAATTGCTTAACCTCTCTGGGCCTAAGTTTTCTCATCCGTTAAAGGAAGAGGGTGAACAAAATGAGATTTTGAGTTTGAGAGACTGAATCTGTTTGACTCCCCCTACCTCCTGTCATCACTACCACACACACACATACACACAGATTCTCATGAGCAGAGTTTGAAGTCCATTAAACTGGAAGATGTTCAAGGTTCTTTCTAGGTCAAAAAAATTTCAATCTCTCTTCCAACAGACATCTAAGATACTGAACCAAGGGCTCTTCTGGATTGCTAAACTCTGATTTTACAAAGAAAAAGAAGTACCCTGCTATAATGGTACGCACTGGTCAGTGTCCCTCACTGTTTGAAACCAAATGGAAGATTTGACAAAGTCAACAGTGACTTAGACTGGCTGACCGTAGCCAGCACCCACTGACACTCAGGGAGGCGGACGACGGCGCCTCTGCATTCACCTAGGACGAGGAGGCTGAAGAAAATCGTCATGCCACTTGACTGCTCCTCCTGCTGGGCCTGCTCCCCCGTCTGCACAGGTAGGATGGGCTTGGCCGGGGTTGGGAGCACCAGTTTCGTGGTGACAACCAGGGTGGTGTGGAGGGTGACATTGAAACTTTCGTGGGTCGTGTTGAGGAACCTGTTGGCGGACACAAAAAAGCAGAATTAGATCAAGGAAAAATGGCCCCAAAGCATCAACACACAAAGCCAGAAAGAGAACTTGACACAGAGCTTTATAGGATTCACAAGTCTTGCAACAAGCAGGCCTTGGAGAACCTGAGAAAATACCAGCCTGCCGCTGCAGGAGGGGACCAGTGCCCTCAGGTGCTTCTGAAGGCAGCCACTTAGAGCACAGGAACAAGGGGGAATCAGGGGCAGCTTAGGAACGGCATGCTGCCTGTTTCTTGGCCTTTATGCAGGATTTAAATGGAGGCAGGGGTCAGGGGGAGTTTAAGCAGTAGAGGGATTGAACAAAAAGGATAAAGGACTCATGGACATGAACAACAGTGTGGTGATTGCAGGGGGGAAGGTATAAGGGACTGCATGGTAATGAAAAAATACAATAATTTTTTTTAATTAAAACATAAATGGAGGCTAACTGGAGTCTCATCTCTTCCAAGGTCCAACTTTATAAGGTCCAACGTTATTTACTTGGCCCCTTTATTTCTCCAGTTTACATTCTTTTCCTTGAATTATCTCCACAAGTTGAAGAAGCCACCCGAACTTGCGATCGTTGATCTGGTACTCCACCAAATCCTTCTGATTTCAAAAGGCTCAGTGTAACCTCCTCTGTAATACCCCTCCCCATCCCACCGCTTATGTTCCTCACGGCTCTATCCTCACCTGCTGGGATTGCACACTAGTGCAATACTGGTAATAGTCATTGTATCGTGAGTTTTAACAGCTAATGTTTATTGAAGCCTGCTCCATTCCAGGGAAACACAACCTTTCATTTAATAGGTATAACATGCCTGAGGTGGACACTCTTACTTGCCCTTTTATACCCACAAACAACAGTGACTCAGAGAGGTTGTGTAACTTGGCCAACGTCTCAGTCAGTCCGTGGCAGAACCGAGCTTTGAGCTTTGAAAGCAAACTTGAGATCACTGGTTCATGTCACCTCTTTTGCTCTGTGCTGCTGCGACACAGTTTAGAGTTTGGGCCAGAGCAGACGTGCAATGCTCAATAGGTGACTAAATGAAAACGACCACCCAGCCAAGATGCATATCCGAAAAGCTGTCGGGTGAGGGAGCCAAATTTCAACCCTGAGGTGCCCTGTGAACTTTCACATATTCATTCCACAAGCATGGGTAGGGCATCTGTAACATGAATAGACTGTGCGCAGCAGGTATGGAGATGGACGAAGAGTGGTCCTTCTGCATAAGTACCTGCAGGACCCGCACCCCGGCTGCCCCCATCTCATCTTGTATGGCCAGCCCCCTTGCTCTCTACATTCCAGCCACGCGCCTGCCTTTCTGACCCTATGCCTTTCCTGCTTCTGGTCTCTTGCACTTGCTGTATCCTCTCCCATCCCTCCTTCTGTTCATTAAGGTTTCAGCTGGCACTATGGCTCCTTCCTGGGTAGACTTCCCCCACCCTAACACTATTCTATTTCCTTAAGAGCATCTGATATCATCTTGTCTATTTATGGTCTCCTTCTGCTAGAAAGGAACTTCCCAGAGAGCGGCTCCTAGTCTACCTCCTTCGCTACTAGGTATTCAGGGCCTGAACTACAGTGGGCCATCAACAGTTAATGAATGAATGAAACTGAGTGGACACAGATACGAAAAATGATCGTTCCAGTGGAGAAGGAGACTGGCTAACTAGGGGACGGAGTTGGGGGACTTCCTGGAGGCGGTGCGCTCCGTTGTCGTCAGATGACCGAAAGCTGGAAAAGGGAAGTTTGGGTTGCGGTTGCCGCTAGACAGCTTTCGAGGCCTGCGCTGGGCGGCTGATCGCCAGCCCGAGGGTCTGACCTCCAGGAGGCTGCAAGGCCGGACTGGGCCCAGGCCCTTCCCTCCCGCCCTCCTTGCAGGGGCCGGCATGGTCGGTCCTGGCCAACCAGCACAAGGAGCTCCGCCTTCCGGGGGCCAGAAGGAGCCTGAGGCGCTAGCTGTCACCCGCTGGAGCCCAGCCCCGCCGCCTCCGCCGCCCGGGAAAAACCCACTCACTCCTCTCCCGCCATCTTCGCCCCTATCCTGCCGATCCTCCAAGACCACAGAGTTCCGAGCCGCGGGGCTAGCAGGGCCCGCTTTTTGCTTCCGGCTTCCGCTGAAGGCGCTGGCCGGCGGACGAGCGGGGGGCGGGGCCTCATCCGCCAGAGAACGGCCCTTCAGTCCCTTTGTCTCTATAGCCCGAGGGTGGGAGGATGCCTATGGGAGGGTCTTCCCGGGGCACTTACAGGACTCGGGAGCTTCTGGGCCCACGAGGTTTCGGCTGCCCCCGACAGTCCCCCACAGAGCGGGGACGTTTTGGGGGAAACTCCTGTGAGGTCACTGTGATTCACCCTACCTGAATGTTGGGAAAGAAACGTCTAGCCTTGGCTGGGCAGAGGGACCCGAGGGTTTCACTTCCCCAGCCTGAGCCTCGGTTTTCCTCAGCTGTAAAGCGGGTTAGCCACCTGGGCTTTGCAGAGCTGTGCAGTATCTGTCTATAAACATTTACCAAGTTCTGACTATGTGCCTAGCGTTCAAATAGGTGATGTTATCTAGGGATGGGTCATTGATTAATTTGGTCATTGACGCCCATGTGTACCTAGCAGTGGCCTGTGGGGTTAGGGGTACAGCAAGGTGCAAGGTGAGGTTGGAGGTGTAAGAGGAACCCCGTAAGGAGAGCTGGACCATATTGTAAGGCCTTTAGGCCTTTGCATTTGAGGCCACCTCTGCTGCCACCTCCTTCCCCATCCAAGCAATCTTATCTCGTATCATCTGCAAAGCTGCCCAAACCTCTCTGTCCCTGCCAACGTTCCCCTGGTTTTCCACGCAGCGGTCCCCGTGAACTTTTAAAACTTGGGTATTCCTCTGCTCAAAACCTCCACTGGTTTCCAATCTTGATCAGAGAAAAAAACTTGGAGTGCTAAACAGGACTCAACCCAGCCCCCTTTCCCCCTCTGAGCTGGATCCCTTCTCTCCCTCCAGCACCCCTAGCACTGTGGTCACAGTGGCTTTCTCAGGGTGCCTGAAACACACAGGGAGCACTGCCACCTCTGCCCTGGCTGATCCTTGGTCTAGAATGCAATCATGCACTGCGTAACGATGTTTCCATCAGCCACGGAGGCCACACCATCTAGGTTCGGGTAAGTGCACTCTGTGATGTTTGTATAGGGGAGGAATGGCCTGATGATGCATTTCTCAGAATGTATCCCTGTCATTAAGTGGTGCATTGTCCTTTGGCTCTCACCTTTCCCACTTTCGGGCTTTTTATTTAATCCTTAACTTATCCATTCTACCTTCCCCGACCACTCTGTTTAAAATCCAAGGCCCCTCCCCTTTCCTGAGTTATTTTTCTCCGTAACACCAAACATACTATGTTTTACTTATACATTTGTTTATCGTCCTTCCACGAGCATGTAAACTTCCAGAATGCAGAGGGGTTTATTTGTTTTGTTCTCTGTTTTATCTCCAGCGCCTAGGATAGTACACATACCTGACACATAGTAGGTACTCAATAGTGAATGATCACTGAATGAATAAAGACATTAGTTAACTCTAGGTGTGTTAGGGAACAGGAAGTTTTCGAAAAGAGGAGTGCTACAGCCCTACTTTTATTAGGATCCCTTTGACAATAGAGAGTTGGGGCGGGGGCGTGGGGACAAGGATGGAAGCCTTCATACCTGCTGGGAGGTCTTTCCAGTAATCTAGTTGGGAGCAGGTTGTGGTTTGGATTAAGGTGATGCCATGGAGATGGTAGGAATGATTGGACTCTGGGCGCACACTGAAGGCAGGATTTGTTGATGGACTGTGGCATGGGAAAGAAAGAGAGAAGTCAAGGCTGACGTCAAGCTTTTGGTCCTGGGTGGAAAAGAGATCTGTCTGGCTCCAACCCAGAGCTCACTGCCTCTCCAAGACCTTTCAGGACTATTGTCAAAGCAAATGTGCTCAGGATCAGCCAAAGTTTACTGAGTCCTTCCGTGGGTGTGATGCCGGGCTATTGTTTCCTTAATTCCTTACATTTCTTTGAGGCAGATACTATCATAACCCCTAAACTGAAGCCCAGAGAGGTCAACCACTTGCCTGAAGTCACACAGCTGGCAAAAGTCGAGGCTGTGATTCAGGCGAAGTCTGTGCTCTTAACATGTACCCCCATTCCTCTCCACTGTCTTAATTTCTCTGGCTCTAAAATGGGGCTAAACTGCCTCTTTTCCTCCGTTATCACAAACAGAGCCTGGAGAAGATGAAATGTCTACTAGGGATTGAGAGCTGGGTTCTCTCAGAGCCACACTTACGAACTGAGGGTGTGAGGTTGTCACTTTTCTATTGGGCCTGGAAAACCTCAGCTAGCTGGAGTTGAGCCCCCATGGGCTGGGGTTAGGCCGCTTGCATCAGACTGCAGGCTGTGGGCAGTCAGGATGCAAGCAGGGCCCTGAGGCACCGACGGATGTCCCATTTTATCTGCCATCACCCCCACTGCCCTTGCCACAGATCCTGTTATCAGGTCCACATCCGGGCTTTGTAGCACTCATGGACCTGCTGCCAACCAGGAGGCCAAATAACACCTGCTCTCAGGCTTATGAACAAATCCCAGGCCCTTCTCACCTGTTCCTGGGAATGAATCTAAAATCCCCGGTCATTGACCCCAGGAAGGCAAATAAAGCCATTTGACAAATAAAGCCATTTCCTGGGCTCCTGTGTCCTGTTAGGCTGCTGGCCCAGGGCATGGCAGGCTTTGGTGCCAGACAGTCCTGGCTCCCTACCCCAACTCAGTACCTGTGGGTTCTATGACCCTGGACCCTGTAGCACCTGAAGAACCTTAGGGCCCATCATTGTTGTGACAAAAGCCTTTGGAAGGTTGTTATAAGATTAGAGAAAAGGCTCTACTTTTGTTCTCTGTTTCCACTGCCCTCTTCCCCTAATATTGCCGTTCAGATCTCAGTTTAAATGTCACCTCCTCAGGGAGGCCCTCCCTGACCACTCAATCTAAAGCAGGGGTTGGAAACTGTTTTTGTAAAGAGCAAACAGTAAATATTTTAGTCTGATCTCTATCACAACAACTCCATTCTGCCTGACAGTGGGAAAGACACTGTAGATGATTTAAATGGGCGTGGCTGTGTTCCAATAAAACTTTATGGATATTGAAATTTGAATTTCTTATCATTTTCACATGTCATGAAATATTCTTTTGATTTTTTTCAACTATTTAAGAATGGGGGAACCATTCTTAGCTAGAGGTTATATAAAAGAAGGTGGCAGGCTGCCCACCATGGGCAGCCAACCCTTAGTCTAATCTTAAAACAAGTATTTCCAAGGTATTTATCATCATCAGACATTTTCCCCCTTCTTCCCTCCATCCTTCCCTTCTTTCCTTCTTCGCTAAGTTTATCGTCCATTTTCCGCTCTAGGATATAAGTCCCTGAAAGCAGACAGTTTGTCACACTCCTGTCTTTTTCCTGTTCTTTATCTCTTTTAACGTTTCTTGAATATTTATTCTGCACCAGGCATTGTCCCAAGGACAGTATGCTCTGTAATTTAGTTAATGCTTATAAAAACCCTGTTGAGTTACTCTGATTAGCCCAGTTTTACAAATGTGGAAACTTGATATCTTGCTCATTACTCTTTTCCACAGAGCTTAGAAAATGCTGAAGCTGGCAGCAAAACGGGGGCACCAACAAAAACTTCTTAATGAATTTGGTATGTCAAATATGTTTTTAAAGGGAATCAAAGTGGTTCCCGTGTGTTCCAGTCAGGGTTTAATCAGAGAAGCAGAGCCAGCAGGAGAAATATGTTGAGATTTATTGTAAAACAAACTGGCCCAAAACAACAGGAATTATTTATTACTTTAGAGTTCTGCTATAGGTTAGAAGTGTTATGGATGTAAAATCGAGATGTCAGCAGGGCTGCCTGTGCTCCTCCTGGAAGCTCAGGGAAAGAATGTCTTTTCTTGCCTTTTCCAGCTTCCAGAGGCACTTGCATGCCATGGCTTATGGTCCCATCTTCTCTCTTCAAAGCCACTTCAATGGCGTCACTTCAGCCTCTGCTTTGGTCCTCACCTCTTCCCTGACCCTGACTTTCCTGCCTTCTTCTTTCCTTTATAAGGAGACTTGTGACTACATTGAGCCCATCCGATGTTCTAGAATGACCTCCCCATCTCAAGGTCAACTGGGATTCCCCCTTGTCATGTCATAGAACATATTCACAGGGTTCAGGGTTAGCATGTAGACATCTTTGGGGGGCCGCTTCTCTGCCTACCACACCATGGGAAAAGTAAGTTCTGTGTTGGCCTTCCCTTCATTGAGTTTTACTATTTAGTATTGTTTCATATGGGTTTATATATGGGGAAGAGTTGGGTATAATTTTTAATGTTTGTAGATTTTAATGTTTTAATTTGGTCCTGGCCACTTAGCAGGAAATAGGCACTAAAATTAGTGGGCAGAAATGAAAAATCTGAGTTTGTTGAATTCAGTGAAGTCAGGTGCAAAAGATACATCTGAGAGAGTTTGTGAAAAAAATACAAATTCCAGCCCTGACTGGTGTGGCTCAGTTGGTTGAACGTTATCCCACGAAGCAAAATGTCACCAGTTCGATTCTTGGTCAGGGCACATGCCTGGGTTGTGGGTTTGGTCCCTGGTTGGGGCACGTATGAGAGGCAACCGATTGATGATTTCTCTCTCACATCGATGTCTTTCTCCCTGTATTTCTCCCTCCCTCCTCCTCTCTCTAAAAATAAGTAAATAAAATCTTTTACAAACAAACACAGCATTTTTGTAAAAAATACAGATTCCAGTCCTATCACAGACCTACTGGATCTCCAGTGTGGGGCCTGGGAATCTGAAGTTCTGGGGCTTTCCAGTTTCATAGCAGACTCTGTTGGTAACTGCTCATGACCCCTCGGAGGGTCCTCCTACTGCTGACTAAGTGCTTCCGGTCAGCACAGGACAAGCCAGCTGTGCTGGGGTGACGATGGTCCCAGAACAGGCCTCAACCAATAAGTGATGGAAGTTGAAGGATAAATACCTCCGCTCCCTTGCCCCTTGGATGGAGCAACTCTGAGGCGCATATTCTAAACGCCCAGAATTCCAGCTGCCCATAAGAGTGACCCCCTTGACACCACATACATATAGGAAACAGAAACCCAACGCAAGATAGAAGCAACTGGAACTCCCAGATGGTGGTGAAGGGAGACCCCAGAATGACAGCTGCGCGCCAGAGCGGGTAACCGGTGAAGATTCCAGCAGGTCTGAAGGCCCCAGGGAGATCCGTCCCAAAAGGTAGGTGAATACCATTTCTGACGCGCTGGGAGGTGTTGAGAGGCCTGTTGGACCATTGGCAAAATGTTTGAAGTTGAACTGGAGACAAATAACTGAGAAAATTAGGTCTGCTAGGGGTGGGGGAGGAGAGCAAGACAATTATTAACTCAAGGAAAATTGTAAAGCTGTGCAGGAAAGCAAAGGACATCATAGTTTACCATACAGCTCAGCTGTGAATGACATTTACATAGCGACAATTATGTAAGTAATAAATATTGATTTCACCCGAATTATAGCTGTCTTGAGAGGACGGGGGCCGGTGGGAAGGGCGTGTACATATGCTAGGGTCAAGTGTAGGGGAGGAAAGGGAGCAGAACCCTTACATCCTATCGTGGGAAAGAAGATTATACTGAAAACTGAAAGACTTAGAGATGGGAACAGAAGTCTGTTATTTAGGGAAATGGAGTTAAATATCAAACAACCAGTTAAAAGAGGTCAAAGTGGGTGTCTCCGGGAAGGGGGAAGTGGAAGGAGGGAATGAAGTGGAGAGTTCTGTTTTTAGAAAATTTGACTCATCAAGTTATGTGTATGTATAACCTTGATACAAATAAAACCTATAACCAAAAAATAAATAAATACATAAAGAAGGGCAGGAAAAACATATATTAAAACGTTGATAATGGTTGTCTCTGAATTGTGGATCGTGGGTATTCTTTTTCCTTGTTATTGAAATTTTTTCTTTCCTGAAAATGATATACAGCAAGAAATGAGAAAAAAATAGGATATTTTTTAAAGGGGGAAAGAAAAAAGGTATGCCCAGGGGCAACCGGAAAGGAGCGTTTCTGTCACCAGCTCTGGAGGTGGGGACAATGGGAAGAATACAAAGGTGAAGGGGTGGAGGGCGGGGGAGGAAGAGTTGACAGAGCTTAGTGACTCATGGAATAGGGAGGTGAGGCGGCGTCAAAGATGAAAATATCCAATGACCATGGCCTTGACTTCCTGTTTTTTAATATGACAAGCTGGCATATTTCTAGTTTTTGACAGATGACTGGCAGTTACTGGGAGTTCCCCATGACAGGCAACATGTCAAAGGGCTTTGCTTACATTTTCTGCTGCTTCTACTCTTACTTGCTGTTTCAGCGCCCACTGATCCCGCTCTTCCCTTGCTCAAAAGCATCCCATGGCGCCCCACCGTATTGTGGACGAAATCCAAACACCTGAGTACTCCGCAGGCCCACTTCAGTCTGCTTTCTGCCCTGCAGGGGTCTCTCACCTTCTCTGGTACCTTTTCCACCACGGCCCCACTCACTGGGCTCCAGGCTCGGCTCCCTTACCTTCTCAGTGAACGTGGTGAGCTTGTCCCCACCTCAGGGCCTTTGGGTGTTTCACATTTTAGCCAATAATTGTGTTGAACAAATCCTTACGTAGATCTGTGAGTGCTTAAAAGTCGTAGGCACGAGCATTTTGCTCTTGATCTTCCAGCACGTCCCTTGGACAGTAAACGGACGTCACATCCAGGCAGGTGCCACGCACCAGGCTGTATGAGGAAAAGGCTAAGCACACTGACATTGGTATTTGGGTGCGTCTTTTGTTTTCTGTAAATAAGTTCTTTCTGGATGCTTGTACCTAGAGAGACCTTTGCAGGGCTGTCCTATAAAAATACAAAGTAAGCCACATCTCATTTTAAATGTTCATTTTAAAGGAAGCGCTTTATGGCTTCTCGTTGGCATATCCAAATCACCAGCATTATCCCTCTCGCTGAGCCCTTTTATTGATTCTCCTGGGCCAGAAATACCAGCTGTGGTGGACACTGTCAGTTTTCTTACCTCATTTAAAGACCAAAAGGGAAGTTCCCCTGTCTTTCCAAGTAGGGGAAAATTGCTAAAATCCTAAATGCAGGCACGAAAAATCATCTCATGTATGGATTTCATCCTAGGATAGGGCCCGTGCTCTGCCTTGGCAACATAGTGCGGTGGTTAAGGCCGTGGGCCTTGAGGCCAGATTCCCTGTGTCTGAATCCCAGCTTGGCTACCTACAGCTGTGTGGCCTTGGCCAAATCACTTCGCCTCTCTCTGTCTCAGTTTCTCCATCTGTAAAATGGGGTTAATAATATAACTTATCACACAGAACTGTTCTTAGGATAAAATGAATTAATAAATAGAGAGCAACTATCATAGGTAAGTACTCAATAAACCTTAGCTCTTACTGTTGAGTTAAAAAATAGAACAAATATGCTTTAGCGTTTAAATATGTGCCCATGCAGTGATAAAAAATCTATGGGATAACTTATAAAGTGCTCTAAAATTATGACTGCTTTTCTGTACTGTCTGAATTTTTTTTTTATAATTATAAGCCAGTATTACTTTTGTAATTAGAAAACAATTTAAGTTAATTCCATTTGGGGTTGGGAGCTTGATGAACAACTCTGTCCTCAATGAATTGTTTGCCTGTCCTCACCTTCGTGTGTTTGAGGACTGTTTTTGCCTGGGGAATTCTTGCCAAAACACAAAGCCACCTGTGTTTGCTCAAGTCTCTCCTTGTGAATCAGGACGATCCTGTGAAAGGCTGGGTGGGTCCCCCTTCCCCTGCCCTACTCTCTCTTGCAGGAAAGGAGAGCCCGACCCACCCACCCCCTGGTTCATTTGGCTGATTGTTTCACCCACGCTCATTCAACCAGGTTTGGGAAACAAATATAGCCCATCCAATCAGTAGAATTCCATGCATCCATCTCAAAGATAGAGGCAGATTCATATCTATTACCCTGGAAGGATGTTGGTACTTTAATTGTTTCTTTAAAAAACATTTTATTTATTTATTTTTAGAGAAAGGAGAAGGGAGGGAGAAAGAGAGGGAGAGAAATATCGATGTGCAAAAGATACATGGGTCAGTTGTCTCTTGCACCCTCCCAGCTGGGGACCTGGCCCAAAACCCAGGCGTGTGCCCTGACTGGAAATTGAACCGGTGACCTTTTTGTTTGCAGGCCAGCACTCAATCCATTGAGCCACACCTGCCAGAGCTAAAAAAAGGGTATTGAATTCTGAAAATAAGTATTACCATGGAAAGATGTTTGTGATCATACCGCTCAGTTAAAACAAACAAACTAACTACATTTATTCTAAACATAAGTATTGAATACTTAACCACTCTGTGTCCACTCTGGGGACACAGCAGTGATAAGCAGAGAAAAACCCCTGACCTCGGAGAGCTGACATTCAGAAGAAGAGACAGACAGTGCCCAAGAAAACAAAATACGTTAATTCAGACAATGAAAAATGCTGTAACGCAAGAGGTGGGATGGAGGCAGAGCTGTGTGGATGGGATGGTCACAGAAGGCCTCTCAAGCAGGTGGCATTTGAGGATATACAGTGTGATCCTGGTTTTGTAAAAATAATCTGTGTATGTGTGTGTATGTATATGTGCGCGTGTGTCTGTTTATCATAAGCTAGAGAAAAAGCAATCCTCAGCAGACTGTTTGCACTTTAACTTCAGATTCTTCTGGAGCTCTTCTCTATGCACTGGTCTGGGCAAAATTCTTGGCTAAGCAAGGTCCTGCCCTCAGAGGACTATCTACTTCTCTGATTTCCCCCTCAGTCAGGTTAGGCTGGACTCTGAACTCATCAATGCAAGGGACAGAAACTCAAAGTAGTCTAAAGGAAAATCGGGTCACATAAGGAAAAGTCTAGTGGTAGAACTGGTTCAGGCATGGCTAGATCCAGGAGCTCAACAGTGTCCATAGGCCTCTGCCCCTCTTCATCTCCCATTCCCTTCTGGTTGGCCTCACTCTCAGGCAGGCTCTTCCCATGTGGTGACCAAGATGGTGTCCAGCAGCTCCCAGATGGTGGTCCTTCCAGCTCAGCGATCCTAGAGAGAAGAGGAAAAGAGAGAGAAGAGAGCAGCACCTCTTTCCCTGGGAAGACCAGTAAAGTTCTAGAGCCGCCAGTCATTGGTCCAGTTTGAATCACATGTTTTCCCTGAACCAATCAGATTGGCCTGAGGGATGTGGAACTTCAGGTGAAGATAATGCATTCACTCCCGGAGCCAGAAGGGAGAGTCTCCCTCACTTGAACCCCATCTACTGAGGAGGGGGAGAGGCCATCCAAACCTACTGGAAGGCTAAAAAAAGAGAATAAGCATGATCAGCACAGGTTAAACATTAACTATTTGCCACACCAATGACGCTGGATAGGAACACTTATTTCCATTTTGCAGAGTCGAATTGAAGGTCAGCAACTTTCGTAAGGCCAGAGAGCTAATAAGTGGAGAAGCTGTTCACTGAAGTCTGTCTGATGCCAAAACACCTAGATGATGATGATGATGATGATGATGATGGTGGTGGTGGTGATAGTAATAAGAACTACTATTTGTTGAGCACCTACTGCGTGCTAAGCTTTGTAAGCATGATCTCATTTCATTCCCCCTGCAACCCTTAAGGCAGGTGCAGTGGACAGCACAGCTGACTCCTTGACATCCATTCCAACCCAGCCACAGGCCTGGATCCAGTTAGTCTAAGCCAATCATAGGAAGTACATCCCCTTGCCAGAGACTGGTTCAGGAATAGGCATGTGACCCAAATTTAGCCAATGAGAAGTGAGGAGACTGTTGCCAGGATAATTCTTCCTCACTCTTCCAGGAGAGGGTCTGGAAGTGACCCTTTTTGCTTACTGGACATGAAAGAGGATGCCTGTAGCCCTGATTGCTCTGGGCAGCATCCTGTGTGCACAAGGAGAACCAGCCTTGGGGTGAAGCCAACACTGGCCAGCAGAACAGGGATGGAAAGAACCTGGGGCCTTGGTGATGTCACAAATCTGCCAGCTAACTAGCCCATTCTAGTTAAGCCAGTTGGGTCTTATTAGCTTCTTCTTTTTAGCAAAAGGCATTCCAATGGGCTCAGTATGGATTTTTTAAATCTTTATTTCACAGGTAAGGAAACTGAGGCTCAGAGAGATCAAGTGAGTTGCCTAAAATCACACAGTGAGCAGGGCTTACCTGATTACAAACTCATCAAACAGTACCGTTCCCACACGGTAATAACCTTCCTCCGCTAGGTGTTTCCTCAGCACAGTGAGGCTGAATCTTTATAACTACCCTGCGAAGTGAGTGTTTTTATATCCCCATTTTGTACATCACAGTCATCCACAGGGGAAGGGAGGCTGTTCAGCAGAGAGACTTTGGAATCCGAGGCTTGCTTACAGGCTCGCAATTCATACGTATGTGTACACAGTTCATACGGTGAAGGACAGACAACTGGCAGGTGGGAGCGGGTGGGGTGGGGAGTACGGAATTCCTGGGGGTCACGAAAAGCCAAGATCTCATTTCAGTCCTGCTGAAGGGTTGAGCCAGGAAGATTGGCAAAAAGAGCCCCGGAAACGTACTAGTCCTCTCTCAGGATTTACTTTTAATTCATTTTAAATTTGAGTAAGAAAAAAAATCCATGTAGGGACTACATCACCATTTTAGAAAAAAGTTGGAAATATAAGCATGTAATAAGATAACGTAATTTGGTAATATTGCCCTGGCTGGTGTAGCTCAGTGGATTGAGCGTGGGCCTGTGAACCAAAGGATCGCAGTTCGATTCCCAGTCAGGGCACATGCCTGGGTTGCAGGCCAGTTCCCGGCAGGGGACGCATGAGAGGCAACCACACATTGATATTTCTCTCCCTCTCTCCTTCCCTTCCCCTCTAAAAGATAAATAAATAAAATCTTTTTTTAAAGAAATATTACCAATACTTCAGCTGTATAATTATTGGCAGTTATGCTCACTATTTTCCTATAAACGAAGTAGTTGAGAAAGCCTCTCTGAGGAGGTGGCAGGTGAGCTGAGGCCTGAAGGGTGATGGGGGGCCCTCGCGGGAAGAGAGTTCCAGGCAGAGGGAACAGCACATGCACAGGCCCTGAGGTGGGGGTGAAGTTGGCTGGGTGAAGGCACAGGAGAAGGGCCAGTGGGGTTCATGAGAAACGAGGGAGTGGGAGGTCGAAGGAGATGAGGTCAGGGAGACAGATTCTAGTCGGATGATAGAGGAGGAAATGGGTTTGAGGCCGTGGAGCTGCTCATGTGCCCAGCACCCAGGCGATGGGCCAGTAACATAAGCAGGTTTGTTCATCAGCATCAGGCTTCGGGGAGGAAGACAGGGTGAGCGTCACCGCCAGTCCAGCCTGGTGTGTTTTCACCAAGCACCCACCCTCTGCCAGGCTCTGCCCGGAGTTCTGGCTTCCCGAGCACTTGCTTTGAAGATCAGAAATTCAGGGGCAGCCAAGGCTATAAGGAGGCATTTTTCCAAGGAGGACACATGACTGGCCACCAAATAGATGGAAAGAGCCTCCCGGTCCCTTCAAAGTAGGCAATTCAAGTTCAAACACTCAGAGACATTTCACAGCTGTGGACTGACAGCGATTTAAAAATCGGAAAACACCGAAGTGTAGAAGACTGGTTAATGGCTCAGGCTCCAGATGCAGCCTCTCTGAGTTCATACCCTGATACCATGCCCTGCCATTCCGGGGTGATTTGAGGCTAATTACTTCCCCTCTTGGACCTCTGTGTCTCTCTCTGTCAAAGGAGAATGGTCATTGTCTTGAGAATGGTCATTGTCTCTTGTCTGAAAGTTTCTTGGAGGGTTGGTTCCATGAGTTAGTTCATGTTGAACTTTGCAAAAGGGCCTGGCACATAGTGAATGTTACATGTGAGGGTGGCCTTATCCGTGGTGAGGAAGTGGGGAGCGGGGACTCCCTCTCACCCGCTGCCCTTTGGCTGCTGAAATGCACTGGTCCTGCGGCCAGCAGCCCCACTTCCTCTTGCACACCCTGGAGAAACTCTGGCATGTGCCAGGATGGGTGCGGTAGCTTCGCCCACAATGGGCCCGAAGTGAAATCGATGGGATAGGCATCAAAAAGCGAGTGGGTAAATAAACTGTGGCATATTCCCTTAAAGGAATACCAGTGAGCAGTAAAAATGAATAAACTAGATCTAAACAGGCCTTAAGAATATAATGTTGAGTGAGAAGAGAAAGTTCCAGAGGTAAACTCTTAGTATGATACCATTTATGTAAATATTAATGCCATAAGGCAATGTTTGTGTGTGTGTGTGTGTATACTTACACAAATATATATACACATATATATGCACTGTAGATACAGTAAGTTCCTGACCACCCCCTCAACAGTGGGCTTTTGGAGAGGAGGAACTTCTGTGACTCTGTCGTTGCTGTGGCCCAACACTGGGCTCTGCAGACCGACCTGTCCTGTCCCGATCCCCTCTAATATGGCTTCCTGCACCGTAAAGGCTAGAAAGTGAAAACAGAGTGAAACAAAACACATTTCCCAGACTCCCTTGCCGCAGGAGTGACTCGTGTGGCCCAGGTTCCCCTGGCGAGCCTTCAAGGCAAGAACCAGCTGCGGGATGCCGAATGATGGCACCTGCTGGCAAGCACGGTAGTGGAGTATCTGGTCCTGCCGGGGAGGAGCAGGGGGTTCTAGTGGCCAGTCCTTAGCACCCTGAGTGCTGGGCAGCGGTGGCAGCAACAGCAGTGACATTTCTGTTGGAGCAGTTCAGCAGTAAAGGTGGGTATTTCTCCTGGCTTTGATACTCGTGCCTACACTGTTGTGGTTGTTTAGCATCTGGGGCACTACCTAATACCTTTAATAAACCCCTTTCTGATTAAGGTGGTCGAGCTGATTTTACTGTCTGCAATTTAGATTGCTTTGCCCAAGCCCTCAATAAATATCTGTTACATGAGTGACTGAATGAATGAATGGTGACCTTTTAGGAACCTTCCTGTTCCCACTGCTTTCATCCCCAAGGAGTGACGTCACAAACGCTGGATGAGTACTGTTCTTGCAAAGGTCAGGGACAGGAAGACGATGTGAAATGTCTTATCACTGGCAGGACAGAACACAGAGTCCTTGCGGAGGGAAAGGAGTCCAAGGCTAACTCCCTGGGTGGGCAGGAGAGCTGGCTGGAGCCTTGGAATGAATGGGTTTCAGGGGAAAATTGATGTATGAGAAAGAGGGCGCAGGCAGGGCAGATCCCTGAGTCGTCCCAGGGCCAGCCCGGGGCAGGAGGGGAGTGGTTCTCTTATTGGGACCCTTTCTGCTGTGCTTACCGGTAGGTTGGTGCAGGTACTGCTTACCAGCTGAGAAGTCGGTTGGGGAAAATATAACTATGAGGCAAATATTTTCAAAGTGTGCTTGCCAGGAAGCACTGGTGGGGGAATGTGGAAGTGAGAGAGGGAGGGGGAAAAAGCCCATACAAGGTGAGTTACTAAGCAGGTTATCACTCTGGGCAACTGAGGCTCAGCCCCACCCGGGAACTCCAGGGCACAGAGTAAAACATACCTCAGAACTGTCCACCCAAAGGGCAAGCGAGTAGGGGGTGTCCATCCACCAGCTCCTGGCAGTCATTAGTTAAGGGCTGTTCCCACAGGGGCTGAACTTGTAGGGATGGAGGAGTCACAAGGTGGAAGGCGTCCTGGGCACCATCCCTTTGGAGCCACATGCCATCCTGGCTCCTCCGTCGCCACAGACACAACCGTGGTCCAGGATGGCTTCCTAACGCCACATCTGTTATTTTGGCCAGCAGGAAGGGAACAGCAAATGGAAGGACATTGTTCCTTCCTTGTGAAGGGCAGGACCCTGAAGTGGCACCTGTGGATATGTGGGGGCAGAGTTTTTATTGCCTGCAACTGAATCACATGCCCCCAGCTGGCTGCATCGAAGCCTGGGACAGGTGGTAAAGCCACGGGAAGCCGTGTGTCCAGCTAAGTGCACAAAAGATAATGACTATTGCTGTTGTTGCATCTTCTTTAAAAAGCCTTGTAAGTATATTTAAAAGATGCACATAAATGCTGGGTACTGATGCCACCCTGCACCAGACTTTGGAATCAACACAATAGGGTTGAAATCTTTATTTTCATGCCTTCCGAGGCTGTGTCACTTTGGATAAATTACTTAACCTCTCGGAGTCATCTGTCAAGCAGGGATAAAGGTCTATTACTCAGGCAAGGACTAGGAAAATCAAATAAGACAATGAGCATAAAGCTCAAGCACGATGTCCAGCCCAAAATCAATAAATGGTCGTTTCATTGATTGAAAAAATGTGTATGGTGGGTAAGAACATGAGCTCAGAGATTAGGCAGACCTGGGGTCAAATATAGAATCTTCTACTTCCTAGCCGGGCAAACAAATGATTTAGCCTCTCTGCACTTCAGTCCCCTCATCTGTGAAATGGGAGCCGGAGCCCACTCCGGAGCCCCGGCTCCGGAGCTGGAGCCGTTCCAGCCCACTAAGTGGTTTGGAGATTCCAAGGCATGGCTGACACCCTGAAAGCAGGCGGGCAGAGCGAGTTATTATTAGGTTCCTGTTCCCACTTTGAGCTTGTGAAGGACGAGGCAGGGTCAAAAGGCTGTTGCTGCAAACAATGTTGTACAAAGGAGTCGTACATGAAAGAAGTAGTGCTGTTGAGATGCCGTTACACACAGTTCAAGAGCAGGAAAATGTCACTGGTGCTGGGGATCTGGGCAATGGTGACCCCTGTCGGGGGTCGTAGAGACTGGAAGGGGGCAGCTAGGTGATTGGTATCATTCTGTTCCTTGGCCAGGGGGCTGGTTACCCAACGTGCCGTCTTTGTGAAAAGCTATGGAGCCGTCATCTATGTGTGCGCTTTTCCATATGTATGTTACACTTCAAGAGACAGTTTCCTCCCAAAAGTATCTGTGGTCTATTTGGAAGCCAGCAGTGGCCGAGGAGCCGGAGGACACAAATGGGGGGTGTTTTCCCTTGCCAGCCACCACAGTTTCTGTTTCAGCTCGGGGTACAGGCACCAGCTTCCCCTCCAAATTCTCCACTCGTTGCTCACAAAATTTCCCCTTTCCTCTGTGAGGCAGCCTGATAACCACATCCGGTCCAGTGTGGTGCCAGGCAGCTTGACTGCCTCCGCAATCAGTTCCTGGACAGGAAGTGTCAATAAGTCACCGTGAACAGCAGCCTTGTGTTATTGATGTCACAAGTGGGGTTGGTGCTGTTCATCCTTGATTTCATCAATGCAAACACTTTTTGGTACTCAAGCACTCACTAAGTATGTAGCTCTAGGTGAGAATCATGGCCGGTACAAAGATGCTTCATTCATTCACTAAATAGGCATTGAGCCCCGACCAGGCACTGTGCTAGGTACTGGAGATCTCTGTGCGGAAACCAGACATGGTCCCTGCTCTGCAGGAGCTGACTTATTCGTGGAGGCAGATGGACGAGAAATAGGTGAACACACAGTATGTTAGATGGTGACAAATGCCATGGAGAAAAATTAAGCAGAGATGGGGATATGGAGTATAAGGCATGTCTGGAGCTTGCAATTTTTCAGTGTTCAGGGAATGCCTCCACGAGAAGGTGACATTTAAGCAAAAGCTTGAAGAAGAAGAGGGAGCGGGCCCCGTGAGGACAGGAGGAAAGAACGGGCCAGCCAGGGAAGAGTAGGGAGTTGAGGTCAGAGAAGTTGCAGGGAACCAGTTCTCTGCAATGTCCCTGGCATAAAAGACAAAGGAAGGCGAGGCATCCTTCCGGATTAAAGGAAACTAAAGAGACATAATAACTATGTGCAAAACATGGCCTTGAACTGGATCCTGTACTAGAGGGGGGAAGTGCTGTAAAGGACATTGTTACAACAATTGCCAAATGAGAAAAATGGATGGTATTGTATCAAGGTGAGTTTCCTGTATTTGGTAACTGGAGTGTAGTTACCTAGAATAATGTCCTATTCTTAGGAAATACACAATGTTGAAATGTGTAGGGACAAATGAGGCATGATGTCTGCAATCTATTCTCAAATGTTGCAGCAAATAAATAGTAATAAGAATGAATAAGTAAATACATTCACATGGACAAAGAGAGGACGATAAAGCAAACATAGTAAAATATTAAACATTGGTGAATCTGGGTCAGAGGTATACTGGGATTCTTGAATTACTCTTGTAACGTTTCTATGCGTTTAAAACTATCTTGCTCCACACAGCAGGTACTCCTTGTTAGCATTTAAAACCATTTTGCATCCTGTGGTTGCTTCTGGGGTGGGGAAGTGGGTGAAGAAAGAAACAGAAGAAGAGAAACTCACCTTTCACCTTTTTTGGAAGTACGACCTAGACAAGTAAATAAGTACAAAGTGAAAAATAACAGAAGTCCATGTATTAGACACACACTCTAGGCACTGTGTGAAGCTACTTAATGTGCTTGAGAGAGTTCTCATTTATTTCCCTCAAGTATTCCCATTGCATGGATGAGGAAACTGAGGCTCGGAGAAGGGAGGTGATTTGCCCAAGGCAGAGCCAGAACTGGGAACATTAATCTAAATCAGTCTCTTTTCAGAGACCTCAAAATCAGTTGGGCAGGATCTTTGCCTTTAAGGAGACAAGATTTCGCAAAACTGTCTTCACTATTTAAAGGGGAACAAGCCCATTAAGTTCTTAGCTCTGCAGGTGTGGGTGGTCCATTATGAACATTAATCTGGGGTGTAGCTATTTGGCCAATTAGTCATCCAACAGATGTTTACTGAAAAGCCTTATTGGGCCCAAGGCAGATTTACCGGTCCTGGGAGGTATTAGGAGTTCTAGAGTGTTCCGGGGCAGCTGGGGGTCAGCCAGGGTACAATCGGGAAGCATTTCTCTGTAAATTGCCTAGAGGGATCTCAGAAGAAGAGGTGCTGACTTTCCAAGTGTCCAATAATTTGAGATGAGTTATTTTTTGCCTTGTCAATGAACACCCCCTTTCTTCCCATTTCATATTTATAATTTTGCCTCCTTTTTCTAAAACTGTGTGAACTTCACAGTCCATAACCACTAAGAGGCAAAGAGGGAGCTCCAAGCCTGATGAGGCTGAGCACTTATAACACAGGATGCTCTTCTGGGGAAGTAGAGGCACTGTGGCCGGCCCGGATCTGTCACTCAAGAAGTCCCAGGGCTGTCTGTCACCCTTTCCTCACAGCTGCCTCCAAACTCCTTTTTGACCAGCAATTGGCATTTTTATCACCTGTTTTCTTGCTGTCCCAAAGTGCCCTGGCCAACTGTCTGTAGCAAGAGGGTGATAATACTAGGTAATGTGGGGAGGGCTGGGAGGTTGGCTGGGATGGGAGTAAAAGGCAGAAAACTGTACTTGAACAACAATTAAATAAAAAAGCAAAAAAAACCTAGGTAATGTGATGAGTGCTTCCCATGGACCGGGCACCCTTCTGAGTCCTTTACTGAAGGAAAGCATCTCTTTTAAGCCTTAGAGCATCCCTATGAGGGACCTACCATTACTATCTCCATTTTACAGATGCAGACACTGAGGCACAGAAGGGTTAAGTACTTTGCCCAGGTCACAGAACTGGCATGTGGAGGAAGCAGGAGTCAAACCTGGGCAGCGGGTCCACGGTCCCTCAGTACTATGAGAGTCTGTGGCTCACACCTTCTCGGAATCCTGATTTTCCTTTGGGGACCCACTTGACCCTCTACAGACCCTGTGATTTGGGTAGGGCTGCCCACACTCTCTGGCTTTCTGGGTGAGTCATGTCATCCAATCCTGGCCCATCAGAGCCACAGATTGTCCTGGCCATAGTGATTCATTCAATAGTGACCCCAGTCAGGTAAACGAGAACCCTCCCTCAATCCTTTACTAAAATCATGCAGAAGAAAGTACTCCTTAGGGTGACTGGGATGGTAGGAGCTGCCAAGTCTGTCTTTGTCACTTGTTTGAGTGACGAAGGCAACACAAGCAAATCTGAGCTAAGAGACTGAGCACAACTGAGCTCCTGGATCCAGCCATGCCTGAAATACCCATAGATTTTTCCATTATGTGAACTAATGTATTCTGTCTGCCTCCCCAGCCCCCTTTTTGTTTCTTGGCTCAAGCTAATTAAGCACCTACTAGGAGTAAATGTTCAAACATTGATGTGGTTTAGGTCATGGTCACAGCCCACCCCTTACTTTTCCTCTTTTTCTCCTTCTTTTTCTTCTTTTTCTCCTTTTTCTTCTCCTCCTCTGTCTTCTCCCCCTTCTCCTCCTCCTCCTCTTCTGTCTTCTTCTCCTTCTCCTTCCCCTTCTCCTCCTTCTCCTTCCCTTCCTCCTTCCTCTTCTCCTCCTCCTCCTTCCTCTTCTCTTTCTCCTCCTCCTCCTCCTCTTCCTTCTTCTTTAACTTTCTTTAACAGCTTTACTGAGATTAAAATTCACACACCATATAATTCACCCGTTTAAAGTATTCAGTTCAGTGGCTTTTTGTGTATATTCAGAGTTGTGTGACCATCTCCAATTTTAGAATATTTTCATCACCCTTAAAAGAAGCCTTCTCCCTGTCATTGTTCACTCTCCACTAAACCCCCGACCCCTCTCCCTGCAGCCCTTGGCAATCACTAATCTACTTTCTGTCTCTATAGATTTGCCTCGCCTGGACATGTCATATGAGTGTGACTGTATCGTATGTGCTTCTTTGGGTTTTCACTTAGACTGTTTTCTGGATTCATCCATATTGTAGTGTGTATCACTGTTTCACGCTGAATAATAGTCTATCATATGGATAGAACACATTTTATGTATCCGTTTGTCAGTTGAACATTTGGGCAGTTTCTATGTTTGGCCATAATAAATAATGCCGCTATATACCTAGTGTACCTGTTTTGGTGTGGATATAACGTTTTCTGTGTGAGGGTGTATATCTGGGTGTGGAATTGCTGGGTGATAAGATAATGCCCCTTAACATTTTGAGGAACCGCCAGGCTGCATTCCAGAGCGGCTGCCCCATTTTACAATCCCACCAGCAGCGTATCCCGTTTGCTCTGTCGTGAGGATTAAAAAGGAATCATGCACGTGAGATCTGGGACAAGTCTGAGTTCTTGGCCTCAGCTCTCACCTGGGAAGTGGGGATAGATAGCAAAAAGCGTTTGCCTTAGACAGTTCTTCTGAGGATGGAAGGGAACTCAGCTGCAAGAGACAAGACACACGCAATAAAAGGTGGCTGTAGACTGAGCTATAATGTGATTCCCCTCTTTTAATTGAACAAAACTTGCCTGAACATTTGTATTCAATGCACTATGGTATCACATGCATTAACGCTCCCTTGACTTCCAAGTTGGCATTCCTGCGCCTTGTGAAACTCTGGGGGGTTGGTGGTCAAGTCTGTGATGATCAGCTGACATTTGGGAACCCACAGTGTGAATCAGTGGTGTGACATGATCTGCTGATGAGTGACACGTTCGCTGAGAGGGAAAACTTGTGCCAAGCTTAAAGCCGGAGAGTGTGAAAGCCCCATGACTGAGCTGTGGCCATCAGGAATGGATGGGGGCGGGGAAGGAGGGGGAGGAACGAGAGGGAACCAGATGAAAATCAGTTTCCTAAAGGATCCTGCCATCTTTCGAGCCTTACGCTTCCTCTCCCTCCTCCTACGGGACCCATCAGTCAGAGTAAATCACTTGCATTTTCTGGAACGAGCAATGCTCCCCAGATCTTTGTACGCGCTGTTCTCTCTGCTTTTCTCCCTGTTCTCTCTGCCTTTCTCTCCCTGTTCTCCCTGTCACCTGGCATGGCCTAGTTCATCCTTGAGATTTCGGCTTAGAGGGCAACCTCTCCAGGAAGGTTTCTGCAGTGGGGATGTTTTATCTTCCCTGTGTGACATTTATTTCCTCTGGATGAGAAAACAGCATCTGAGCTTTCCTTTGGGGAACCATTCCCCCCTCGATTCTTATCCATGGGGTTCAGGGATGGGCCCCTGGCTTTATTGGTGAGCCCGGCCAATCAGCATATTCCATCCCACTGGCCACAGTGATTGGTTTCTGGATGGGCGTGTCATTCCAGAGAGGCCAATGAGACTCATTTCTGGGACTTTGGTTGGAACTGTGTTGGGAAAGAAGATTTCCTTTTGCATTGGGGTTGCTAATTACAAGAATAAAGCAAGCTTGGAGTGGCTGCTGGCCATCTTTGCTGCCATGTACAAGAAGCCTATCTAAAAGTAAATCCAAAACAGAGGAAGGGAGATCTGAAAGATGGAGAGAGAGAGAAAGGGAGGGGGAAGAGGGGAGAGAGGAAAGGACAGAGGGGAGAAGGAAAGTGAGGAAAAAGAAGAGACAGAGAGATACATTTTTTGACATTTGAGCCCCTGGATTCAGTCATGCCTGAAGGTAGTTTTACACGATTTCTCAGAAAACAGCCCCCCTACCCCTCTTTATTTATTTGGCCAGTGTGGTGAGTATTCTGCCACAACCTAAATACACATGACTAATACACCTCAGCCCCGTACATACCCGGGGCTGGGGTGGGCACCCCTTTTGGGGATCTCACACAGCCCCTATTCCTGTATTTTTACCGCACTTAATTAGGTTTTATCATAATGATCTCTTTGGTCCCTAAAGTCAAGGAGCAGTAGAACCTTGTTTCCTGCTGTATCTGTAGCACCTAGCCATGCCTGGCACGTAATAGCACCTCAATAAATTCAATTTTAGTTGCTTCTTAAACAATTAGAAATGAGTTCACGATAGCATCTATGCAAATACACACAAAACAGTTGTGTAACTTTTCTATGGGTCCATATGGAAATGCACAAAAAGAGTCTGGGAAGATAACACCTTTGCATCACAGTGTCAATTACCTGGTATAGTGGTTACGAGAAGAATGTACCTATGTATCAGTCAGTATTAAAAATTAATGTAAAACAAAGCTTAAAAAAGCAGCACGTGCTCTTTGCAATTCAAAAAGTACAGTTAAAAGTGAGCTACCTTGCCCCTGCCAATAAACATTAGTTGTATGAAGAAATAAAAACCGTAAGTATAAAAGCTGATGAATGATTGAATAAGAAAAGTTTCAAGTTTCGTTCAGAGAGACCTCAGTTTAAGGTGGCCCCCTCCCCTCTATCCCACCCTTAGCTGGCCAGCTGGTTTCCCAGAAAGGCTGGGCCTTGGGCCAAGGTTTCGTTTCTTTCTGGGGTGGGCCCGTATCTGGGAGTCCTTTTTCCAGGGAGCCTCGGAGAATGAGTCACAGGATTTTGCTTTCACAACGAGTACCCAGTGACCGAAGCATCACCTCCTATTCCTCAAGTGGGCGGGCTCTGTAGGGACTCCCCAGAGTGTGGTTTGGCGGGAGTGGGAGGCTCCTGTGTGGCCGTGTGGCCCGTGGCTGATTACTGTTTCCCAAGAAACAGCTTCCCGCAGACACTCGCTCCCCAGGTGTAACAGTGTGGAGAGTCTGTTGGCCCAACAGTGGGCTCAAGGCCCAGTCCTGCCGATCCGCTTGTGGGACCTCTCTCACCCACGAAGTGAAGGAGGTGTGGGGCAGACACTGGTGGCTGCCCGTCTGATAACTGCCCTGCCTCTTCTTTCTCGCTTACGGGACGTCCCCTGCAGGGAGTGGGTGCATTAGATGAACATCTGTTTAAGGCAAGGATGGGGCCTCTCCTCAACCCCGATGTTTCTGTGTCCAAGTGAGTACACACACACACACACACACACACACACACACACACACACACACATTCTTACATAGTCTAAGTGAATCACAATCACTCCCAAACATCCACTTGCCAGTGATGGGTTTAGGCACAGAACACTCCTCTCACTTTCTATGTGGTTTAGGCAAGTTATTTAATCTCTTTGTGCCTTGGTTTCTTGTTTAAATTGGGAATGGTTCTTACATTTCATTGTTTGCCATGGGCCTTAAAAGTAACCCAGCTCAAGGGCCCGACCTGTAGTAGGAGTCAGAGTAACAGTTCTGAGACAAAGACCATTGGCTGAATGCTCAGTTGGCGGGCACCTGTGGTCTTAGTGAGTGACAGTGACATTGTGAGCTTGATTTGCCAATCCAGTTAATCCCATTTGGAAGGTGTCTGAATTATTACACATGAGGAGAAACACTACAAGGACAGAGGATGTGAGCTGTGAACTATTGAGAGTGGCTGTGGTCTAGAAAGTCATCGTGTGGGAAATTCAGAAGTGCTGGCCCCTTCCTTTAAGGCTCAGGTGTGGTGCCTCTGGGGTGAGGCCGGGGCCTCTGTTCACAGGGGCCCCTGTGGATTTTATTTCATCAGCTAAGCAGTCTGGGAATTACCAGTTTGGGAGATTAATTCTAATGCCTGATTTTGCCTTTCACCATCTGGGCAAATCCCCCGACTTCCACAGCCCTGGTTTCCTTGTCTATAAAATGAGGGTATTACCAACCTCAGTCATTCATAGCATGAGTTAACAATGGCGCCCAACTGGGGGTGATTTTTTCACTCCAGAGGACACGTGGCAACGTCTACACATTTTTTGGTTGTTACAACTGGGCATGGGGCTGAAAGGAGGGTGCAATGGATGGGCTTTTAGTGAGTAGAGGCCAGGGATGCTGCTAAGTACCCTACACTGCCCAGAATGGACCCCATTACAGAGAATTATCTGGCCCCAGATGTCATCAGTGCCAAGACCGAAAAACTCAGGTTAAAGATATTAATGTGTTATGTGTTCCAAGGAGGGTGGAAGTCAAGGATACCTATCTATTGCTTTAGCATAAAGTTGCCCACAATGTAAGACTTAAGTGAGTGGGTGTGGAGAAGGTTCAAGAGCCAGAGAGAGCTACACTGTTCTGTGTGAGGGTTGGGAGGGGGAGAGTGGCAGTGGTACCAGAATCTCTGTGCCTGACCCATTGGGAGAAGCCAACTGCCTGGCCCTGGCCACCCCATTGGTCAGATGATGGCCACACCTGGTGTCAAGGGAGGCTGGGAAATGTAGTCTTTATTCTGGGTACCCGTGTGCCCAACTCAACTTGGGATTTCTATCACTCATGAAGAAGAAGAAAATGGTTGGGTGGGGATGGGTAACTGGCAGCGTGTGCTCCAATCAGCTACCACTTGTTGAGCTCCAGCTGTGTACCAGATGCTTCGCATCCTCTGTCCATGTAATCCTCACAACACTGCCGGCAGATAGGAGTTATGAGCCCGACTTTATGGAAGCCAAGGCCTGGAGAAGACAAGGGACTACCCCGAAGTTACAGCGCTCGAAGTGTCCTTGCAAGATCCCAACTCTGGTTTCTGTAGGCCACGCTGCCAGCGCTTGGTTGGGGGACTCAGAGACTGAGGGGGCCACCCAGTTGTCACCGCAGATGAACAACTGTTGGTTTGGTCTACCTAACATCAGTGTCTTCTTCTGCATACAGAGCCCCAGGTTTCCTGTGGGGAACGCAGAAGATGTTATCAGTGCCCTGGCCATTGTCATAACCTTCAGTGCGAACTGGCCTAACCCTTATCTCTTTGTCTGAGGACACCTGGTGACTTTCTTAGGTCACTGGGGACCAGTTTGTTCTTGCGCGCTGCCGTTCTGGGCAATTAAATCTTCTAAGAGCAGCTCTCAGATGACTAACAGGAACTGGCAGATAAATCCCTCGGTACCCCCAACCCTAAGAAGCGGTAACTCAGATGTGTGTTCTACCCCGGCTCCCAGAGCTCCCCAATGGGATTAGGCTCTGACGGGATTAAGCTATGGTGGTAACTTGCTTGATTACACGTTCTCTATTCACTGCCTTCCCTTTTCTTGTATCATTTCTGAGATCATCTCCCGAATAATCTACTTGTACCGCAAGTCCTTGTCTTGGGGTCTTTTTCTGGGGGAGCCCAAGCTAAAGGGTAAAACCATCTTCCCCTCTCTCCAGTGTCTTTCTATGTGGTTCAAGTGGGAAAGACCCCATCCCAACTCAGGGATGGCACGTGACTCATATCCGACCAGTCACACCGCCATAACTCTTTAGCTACTGTGATGGGTTCAGAGACTGCCATGTGACCCCAAGCTGGGCCGATGACAGCTTCTCCCTAGATTTCTGCTGGAAAATTGAGAAAGAGAACATTTTTCTGCTGTGGTCCCTAAACTTTAGGCTGGTGGCTTGGGGGCCCATATTCTCTGAGACTGAAGCCACCTCAGAGGACAGCAGTGCTGAGATGAAAAACAGAAATCAGATCCTGCTTCCTGAGCATCTCTGGTTCCAGAGCGGTGCGTGAATAATTTTACATGTCATTATTAGGCTGAGGCATCCTGAGCTCTCCAGTTCCCCACAGGCTGGACCACTTCCTATTTATTGCCTCCCCACTTGGCCCCACAAGGCTGCAGGGTTTGCAATCTCTGGGTTTGGCCGGGAAACAGTTCTTGCCTGAGTGTTCCAAGTTGCTTTAGCAACACTGTGGAGCAACGAGTTACCAAAGTTTAAGTTGGTACTCATTGAGAAATGCGCTGCTTTCACTTCAACTCCAGAGTCCTTAAGAAAGAATGAGAGGTATTTCCCCTGGTCTTTGCCAAGCAGCTAGCTGGGACTTTGTGATGGAAAGGTCTGAGTTTCTTTGACCTCTAGGCAGAATTAACAGGCCTTTTTTTTTTACCCCCAAGGTTGCAGGGTCTCAGATTGGGGTGGGCAAGAGCACACCCTGGGAGACCTGGAGGAACAAGTTCTTGGAAGAGCCCAGGTGACTCAATTACTATCTTAGGGGACCAGACCTGGGAATTTGCCTTTCTTTCTTTTTTTTGAATTTGCCTTTCAAACGTGCTTCCCCAAAACTTGAAAAACTTAGGAGTCTTTATTTGTAAATGGCAGAAAACCGGAGTGAAACTGGATTATGCACAGAAGGTGATTTATTGGCTTAAGTAACTGACCACCGCCCCTTCTCCCCCTCCCCACAGACTTAAATAAATGAAGAGTTCCGGCCTTAGGCCTGGCTGGACCCGTGAGCCCCAGAAAGGTCACCAGGCGCAGTGACCTGCCATCTCTCAGTCTCGCCCTCCAGTAAGGTGGCTCCATTCTCGGCCTCTATTTAACGAGATGGCAGTCCTGCATCCTGCCTGGTACAGTGGTGCCCCTTATCCACGGGGGACATGTTCCAAGACCCCCAGTGGATGCCTGAAAGCTTGAGTTGCGCCAAACCCCATCTATACTATAGGTGTTTCCTGTGTATACGTACTTTTTCACTTAAAGGAAGCAGTTAATGGATGGTACAAAGTTTTATTACCATACTCAGAATAGTGCGCAATCTAAAACTTATAAATTGTTTATTTCTGGAATTTTCCATTTAATCTTTTTGGACCACGGTTGACTGCAGGTAACTGAAACCAGGGAAAGCAAACCACAGAGAAGGGGGGACTGACGGCTGTACAAGTCTGCGGAGAAAGAGAGAGTCATTTCCTGGAAACTCTGTTGAAGTTCCAGCATTGACTCTGATTCGACTGACTTAGGTCATGGCCCATCTCTGATCCAACTGCTGTCACTCAAGGACCGCTGTCACTCAAGGAAGGCAACGCTCTGATTGTCCAGGCCTGCTCGCACACCTGTTGGGGAAGGGGCAGCCTCAGCTGAGCTTCAGGGACTGAACGTGGGCAAGGTGAAGTTCCCCTAAAAAATACTGGGTGCTGTGAGCAGACACGGGGAGATGAAGGCTGGACAGGCGGTGTCCAGTGTAGAATACCTGATTTAGGCCATAAATCTTAGGGGCTCTGGGCTACTTGGCATCCTTTTGGGGTCCAAGTTGTTCTTTGGTGCAGATCACGCAAGGAGAAACAAGGTCTCCACTCAAGAGACCACCAAGGCATGAAGCAGACTCCGTTGATTGCTTAATTACCCCTCTTCCTTGCCAACGGAACCTAACTTTGGGTGGCCAGGAATAGCATGCCAGGCCCAGAGCATGAATTCTAATTGCTATAAACCAGCCATGGCAATCTGGCTCCCTTGTCTTCATCTGGGGGTAACACGGGACCCAGTCCAGGCCAACTGGGCAGCTGGGATAGTCTGCTGAGGGCTTCTGGGAAGTATTCTCCCTGTTCAAAGAAAGAGATTCCTCCCCCAGCCCCTTTTCTTTTACACACACATTCTTCCATCCTTTGGACACTTTTCTAGGATGTGACAGTTGGAGCTACAGCAGTCATTTTGAGACCATGAGGCAAAGGCCAAGGGAATCCTCAAGAAGCTAATACTGAGGGGCTAAAATACCCAATTCTGAAAAGGCCTACCTATTGATTTATTGTTACCTGAGATAATAAGTGTCCTAGTCAGTGAAGGCCCTCTTAACTGAGTCTCCAATCCCTGCAGCCCAAAGAACCCTGATGAACTCACTCCAGGCTGTAAGAGTTGGAGGCAGGGAGAGCAGGACAAAAAAGGCCGCCGCTGCTTCTCAGAGATTATGCTGGTTCTAGAGCTGGTCTGGCCTGTTCGAGTTTGCTCTCTGAATGTTCTATAATGAAGCTCTTGCACCTGGTAAACATTAATAATTCATCTGAACCCTACCACTATGGGCTGAGTTTTGTAAACTTCCTTGTAAGTCTGGAAGTGGCCTGAAGCCCTGTGAGAGCATTTACAACACAGAGTAAGAGCAGGCTGGCCAGGATGGGTGGGGGTGGGGGGAGTCTGGTCTCTAGCGTTTTTATCTTTGTTTTTTCAATGTTTTATTTGTTTATGCTATCAAACCTACAGAAAAGTTGGACAAACAAAAAAAAGGACAAAAAACACCTATATATACACCTATGTACCCTGTACCAGATCTGTTGTTAACATTCTATATTATCTCTCTCTGTGTTCGTGTTTCATTTTTGAACCATTCGAACGTAAGTAACATATGTCATGGCCCCTTACTATTAAATACTTCAGTGTGTATTTGCTAATAGGAATGTTCTCTTAACCCTAGTAGAGTTACCATCTTTAGCACCTTTAACATAGTCTACAATTTCTATCAGGGTATTCCAACTTCGGTAATTAATCCAATAAGATGCTACAGGATTTTCCTCCTCAGGTACAGGATCCAGTTTAGGCTCAGACATTGCACTTAGTTGTCATGGGTCTCTTTAGTCCCTATAATCTGGAACATGTCACAGCCTCTCTTTGTCCTTTATGACATGGACATGGTTGAATGATACACTCTCCACACACACTCCTTGTCTTTTTTTTTTTTTTTAAACAGTGTGCCTTAGTTTGGATTTGTCTGTTATTTCCTCGTGATCAGATTCAGCTTAGGCATTCTCAGCCTGGCCACCGATTTTGATTCTAATAGAACCTGGCCATACAATCCGGAGCAAGTTATACCTTCTCTTTGAGCCTGTTTCCTTATCCGTAACAAGAACAAATTGGCCAAAATGAATGCCCTTTCATCCGCTAAGAGCTGGATCATGTGCCCATTCTGGATCAATCATCGCTGAAGGGGAACAGATTACTCTTCCTGTTTAAGCTGGGTCATTATTTATCTGCTGGGACTAGAGAGCAACCCACCCTCCAAAATCAAGGGATTTCTACCCCTTAGCTGAGCCCTAGATCGAAGTTCTTTGGAGTGCTATGCTTGTGGAAAATAGGGGAGGAAGCTAAACTGGCCCAGGCAGCCTCAGGCTGGAGTGCAGAGTTGCCAAAGTCTTGATGGATTCAATGGGGCGCTTTAGAGCATAGACTGACTGTTGGCTAGAGGAGCCCCGTGTTGGACAGAAAGAGCCAGCCCCCTGCCCCGCACTGTGCTCAGTTGTTGGCCAGGGGCTATTCCGGAAGACCATGGTCTTGGCTTGAAAGTTGAGACACATCCCAAAGAGGCTGTAGCTGGAGGCTGTCTGCTCACTGCACTTGTCACGGGAGAATAGCAGGTTCTTCCTTGAAGCTGTGCCCCTCCCCGGCTGCCCAGTCTCTGGCCTGTCTGTGCCCAAGGAGGTCAGCCTTGAGGTTGACATATTCATTTCTGCCCGGACCAGCCTTGGGTTTGATAGAGTGAGTCAGAAAACCAAGTGGAGAGATTAGACTCAGTTCAGAACTTCGGTTGCACGAAAAAAATGTTTTTCCCATACAGAATATTTTCATTATAGTAAAATTAGAACTCACACCTATATACCAAGAAGATAAAAATTACTCATAATTTTTCCACCACTGAGGAAATGACACTAAAAAGATCGTAATAGCCAGTGTTTACGGAGTGGTGGGGGTGTGCCGGGTGCTGTGATAACAACTGGCATTCCTTATCTCGTTGAACCCCAGCACTGCTGCTGGGGGCACTGAGTCCCTCCGCACCCCAGTTTGCTCATCTGCCTAATGGGGAGATACAGGACATTCGAAGAGTTCATCCATGTGAGGTGCTTGGAACATTACTTGGCTCCAGTAGTTAGCTACCCTCTATGCTTCATAGAGGGTAACTGTTATTTCCATGACACGTTCTCATTTCTTCATCCACAATTCAGAAAACTTTTTAAAAAGCTATGAAAACCAACAATTTCTAAAAAGCCTGGCACCCAGACTCCTTAACGGAGCAAACCTCGGCCTTTTCTGAGGCTCTTTATTGTCTTGTTGAGCCCAGTTCGTGTGACTGTTCATGTGTTTCTTATCAACGTGTTATAATGAGATGCCATAAAATATGTGGCGTATATACCGCAGCACTTTTCTGAAATCTGAACATTTCTAAATTTCGAAACCCTGATTTCTGATAAGGGACGGTGGACTTGTGCCATCAGTCCTCAGGGAGTCCCTGAGGTGGGTGCTATTAAAGTCCTTATCGTACTAAAGAGGAAACTGAAGCTCGCAGTCATTATACGTTTTGCCCGGGGCCACCTACCTACGAGGTGGGAGAGGGAGGCTGTGAACCCGAAGCAGACTGATTCCAGAGCTTCTGTTGCGGGGGAAATTTTTTCTTAAAATAGTTCCCTTTATGGCAAGATTTTCCAGAGCCTTTAATCTGCTAACGCGCACCGTAAATCTCTGGGAGGAGGTTAGAAAAATGCAGCATTCCCCAGACCTACGAACTGTGGATGTCGAGGTCATTTCTCAGAGGGAGTTTCCCAGTCAGTGCTCACGCTGAGGCCCCTGGAGGAGATAAGGAGCGCTGGGCAGACCAGGAGCAGGAAAGGAGCAAACTAAGCACGCTCAGGCAGGCAAGGACGTCCTTGGCGACTCCCACCCTGTCACCAATGGACTTCAGGTGACTTTGAAAAAAATCCTACTCCTGACTTGTAAAGCAAATGACAAAACCGTCTTTGAGGTCCCTTAGCTCGCCAGCAGCATTTTCTCTGAAGAAGGCAGGCAGGCTGACACATTGGAAGTAGACTTTCAGAAAACTTCAAAGGGACGCAGGGCAGCTGTGTCTGTTTCCAGGAAACCCTTTGAAAGGTTGGGCTGGGCTGGCTGGGCTGCTGGGTGGTGGGAACAACGCAGGCAGGAAGAATCCTCACTGCCCCTCCAGCTCCGCAAGGCCAAGTCCCACCCACGTCACCTTCCAGCTTTTTCGATACCAAACTTGCTTGCCAGATTAAATTCACTTATTTCATGTCCTTAAAAGAAATATAAAGCTCAATTATTCCACTGACTTTTGAAGTTGTGCTTTCTAATTTTTGAAATGGTGAAAACTGATCCAAGATAAACTGTGTTAGAGGAAAATAAAAATATCCAGAAAACCCAAGTCTCCCCATCACCATGACCAGTTTTGCGGATCTCCTTCCAGGTGAATTTTAGGCGCATGTCAACATAAACTGTTGTATCTGTTGAGATGCTTTTGGCTACAAGCAAACAACGATACCCAACCCACAATTATATGACCTTCTTATAAGACAGTCATAGTATATGATGTGTCCACAAGTATATGATGTGTCCGTGTAGAGTTTCAAAGTCCATTTAAGAGAGCAATGATATTATCAAGGATCCAGATTCTTCCTCTCTCTCCCTCTGCTCTCCAAGACCTCTGGCCCAGCACCTTTGTGTCTTAACAATGGGTGAGGCAGGAGTGTGGGCAGGAGGAGTGTCCTGGAGGCCCCTCCCTCGACAGGACAGCAGGTGGTAACTTACTTTAACGTGTGTGAGTGCTGTGATGACAGCCACTACCAGGGGCCAAATGTAATTTCAGCTCCTTAACTGTTAAGGAGTAGTTACACGTACACAGCCCTAAAATTATTTCAACCCTTTGAAGGCAACCACAAGGCTGATGTGGCCCCCGGTGAAAATGAGTTTGACTGCCCTGCAAAACTCAACTGAATGGATTCCCCAGCTTAGCTTCTCTTTAGCTATTTCCCACCCCCCACCCCCCAAAAAAATGCCCTGGTTCCCCAATGCCACCTGATGCCAAGGCAGGGGATGCAGGGAATTGATGGTCTTGGTGATTGCAATTCAAAACCCTATCTTTGCTGATACAGTCGAGTAGTCACATGACCCATAGTAAGGGCCGGGCAACTGAGGGGCCTTGAACTCCTGTTCATTCTCTTCACAGTAGCGCTACGTCCGGATTTAAGGAAAGCAGGACTGGACTGCATGGTGGAATAGATGTAAAAAGTGAGTTTAAGGGAGAAATTGAGAATGATTTGAAGGAGCTTTTGGGCTTGTGCAACCAAGTGTTCAGAAGGGGAGCAAAGGGTTCTGGGGTGTCAGGAATCGAAAGTTCACTTCCAGCCACATTGAGTTTGAGATTTCTGTTAGACATCAATAAGTAACAGCTGGACACACGACATAGGCATTTATTACTCCAGACTTCTTGACAAGTAAACCACACATTTGCAGGTTGTTTTTTTGTACTTACAGCCAGAAGTGTCCCACCAGGGACAACATTATGCTTATATACGTATTTGTGTGTATATATTTATGTATAGGTATCTATTTACCTCTCTGTCTGTGGTGCATGCATTTAGGGCATGGGAGACTGGGGGCGGTGGAATGCAGGTCGGGGAGAACCTGAGAGACTTACTTTTTCTGAATACTTCTATTTTGGTTAAAAAAAGGAAATGGAGGCTCGGCTGTAACTTGCCTCAGGTCAGCGATGGACAGAGCTGCCATTTGGAAGGATGTTGGCCCAGCCTCAGAGTCCGAACTCCTTCTGTCGCAACAGCCTTGCCCCGTAACAGAGCTGGGAAGGGAAATGAATTCTTCCAGGGGAAGTGCCCATCTCCTCGCCGGCCTCTCCCTTGGCTGGCTCCTCCGTGAGGCTCACTGTGCCGTCGCCTGTGGCTGAACATCAATAACTACCTGCAGGGATTCCTGTTTGTGGCTGGAAAAGGTGGTCTGAACTCTCCTTCCCTCTGTCATGGCAACCACAAAGCCTAGGGCTACAGCTGCAGCGAAAATGGTTCCCCAGTGTCGCCAGACCACCCACCCATCCCCAGTGGGTAGACTTCTGCCTGCCTTTGCTTAAGGATTAGGGCTGCTTGGGATGCCAGTGGGAGAAGCCTGGTTCTCCTGCTGCTGATGGAGATTTGTGTTCTTGGGCGAGTTACTTACTTTCTCTGTGCCTCGGTTTCTTTGCCTGCAAAATAATATTAAAAATAGCAACTGTCTCACAGGGGCGTCATGAAGGTTCGTGAGTCAGCGGGTGGAAATTACGGGGTTCGCTGTCCGCCTGGCTCCCCACTGGTCTATCTGCAGCGCTCCTGCTTCACTTACTCCCACTCCCTGCAGGGTCTTAGGCGTGCGTTCCCTCTGCCCGGAATGCTCCGCCCTTCCCTCTTTGCCTCATTAGTGGCTATTTGCCCTTCAGATCCTCCAACACACGACTGTAACTTTCATGACGGCTCTCCACTGTGATCCCGACACCCAGCACACTCGTGTGTGGTGTACAGTCAGTGTCCATTCAGTATTCAGTGTTTGCTCAGAGAGTGAGTGCACGGCTAAGTGAATAAATGAAGTATGTGATCAGTTAGTGCTACTTCCTTCAACAAATGCTCTGTAAATCAGGATCAGTACCTACCTGGTATCAGTGTGAGAATGAAAAGTGTTTTCACTTAAAATATCGAGATAGCACTGGATTAGGATTACTGTTAGCACCATTTTATATTACGTCATGATTATTCTTTCCGGCAAGTGCTCTGGTGGGCTCCGGCTCTCTGGGTGCCACTGGGATCAGGCGCTCCTCCTGGCCGAGCAGAGCCCCAGCCGGACAGCTGGGTCCCTGTGCCCACCCAAGCAGCCTCAGCCCTTCCCCGGAGGCAAGGATGGGTCTCATCCTCAGGAAGTAGAATTCTCGGCTTCCAGTACAGCTTCTGCAACCCAGCTTCAGTCTCTTCGTACATAACCTCACACATCTGCCAAGTGTCATGGACACATCCTGTGGTTTCTGCCCAGTCTGTGGTAACCCCTCTCTGTGAAACAGGTGTGGGCGCCCCAAGAAGCCATGCTTAGAGCTCTGTGACCCTGCCCTCCAGCCAAAGGGGTCTGATGAAAGGATACAATGAGATCCTCTCTGCCGAGAATTTGGGATTACAACCTAATGTTTTTTGTGGGCCGTTGCTTAAAGGCAGGGGTTGGGAGCTCAGATGCTGTGAGGAGGGCCTGCTTGGTCATGGGCTTGGGGAAAAGGGGGGAGAGAGAGAGGAAACAGATGAAGGAATCTGTGGTCAGAGTGAAAAAGGGGCAGAGAACATGAATGTTGCAATTTCTGGTGCCCTTTCAAATGCTAGTTCCAGGAATGTCTGAAGCACATCCACTTCCTGCCCTCCTGCCCTCATGTTTGATATGGTAATATCAAGGATGCTGGGTGGTGTAGTTCACACCTATTGTCTTTGCTCTTCGGGTCTTGGTTCTCCTTCTTCCAGAAACAGCACTTTGATTCTCCCAAGGGAACGCTGTCCTCCTCTCCGACCCTCTCCTACTGTCTGGCCATGGTGGTCAGCAACGCTGACCCCGTCTCCACCTGGCTCTCTGCCAGCCTAGCACAGCATTCTATCCCCTGAGAGTGGTGAGGATTGGCTCAGAAATGGACCCAGTTAGAACCAATGGGACTTCTTTCTGGGATGTTTTGTTGACGGCAGTAAGAAGACAGATGCTCTCGGCCCTGTAGCGGCTGAGAGGGCGGAGCCACTGGTGCCATCTTGTCCCCAGGAGGGGGCCTCTCTGCTGAGCTGGAGGGAACGTACCTGGGACATCGTCTGAGCCCTTGGATCCAGCGATGCTTAGAGCTGACTATCTCAGTCTTTCCAATGAAGGGAGCCAATTGACTTCTTTTTCTCGCTTAAACCAATTTGAGTTGGATTTCTGTCACTTAACGCTCCTCATTGATCTTCCTCACAGTGAGATCCTCCTTTTCACTTATGGGGTCTGTCCCTTTCGATCTCGAGGTCTGGGGCTAGAATTAAGGATTTAGCCTCTATTCTGATGATCCACCTCTGCTCAGTTCCCAGTGACTCCGCGGGTTCCGCATTTTTGGCCTTACTTCCTTTTCCTGCCTTTCTCTTTTGAGAACTTGCCTAAGAAAAAGAGAAGTGAGACCTCCCATTCATCAAGTGATTGCAATTTTAATCACCCCAGCTGTCCTATGTGGAAAATACTATGATTAGCAGAAGCGAGATCATGATCAATGACAGTAGGGCTGTACAGATGAGGAAAACGCAGGCCCAAGTCACTGGTGAAGTGCCTTGCCCGGTATTAACCTCCCTAGTAAATAGCTGAGCTGGGATTTGAACCCTGATCTATATAACTTCAAAGCTGGCCTTTAACTACCACCTCTGCTGCTCAGCCACAAAAACACGCCCATGCACAACCACCTGTTCCAATGATACGTATCAAAAGTCCCCAAGTTTATGCTCTTTGACTTACAAATTCCAGGCCTGGGTGTTTATCTTAAGAAACTGAAGTTGTGTTTTGCAACATTGAAAGTGAAAAACTGGAGACAATGTAAATGTCCCTGAATGGAGATCAGATAAAGTATAAGATAAATTGTGCTAGGGAAAGCTGTTTATATTACAGGTTCACGGTGGAGGTCATAGGCTCTAAAATAAGGCTGTCTGACTCTGCTATTTACTAACTGGATGCTCTTGGTCAGTTTACCTGACCGCTGTGAGCCCTGCTTTTCCTCTCCTGTGAAATGGGCACAATAACGGTCCCCACCAAAAAGAGTACTTAGGAATACCAAATGAGTTAAAACATAAAGTGCTTAAAACTACCACACAAATGGTAATAAAGGTGGGCTTTGGAACTGGGTTCTCTGGGTGAGGGTCGTAGCCCTGCTGTTATTTAACCTCTCTGTGCCTTTTCTTTCCTTATCTGTGAAACGGGCTTAAGAATAAGACTAGCCCTGACGGGTGTGGCTCAGTGGGCTGGGTGTCATCCCACAGACAGAAAGATCGCTGGTTCAATTCCTGGTCTGGGCACATGCCTGGGTTGTGGGCCAGGTCCCGGGTTGGGAGCATGTAAGGGGCAACCCATCGATGATTCTCTTGCGTATTGATGCTTCTCTCCCTCTCTTTCTCCCTCCCTTCCCCGCTCTCTAAAAATGAACAAATAAAATCTTTTTAAAAAAAGAATGGGATTATTGTGGTCAATTAACACATACATACAAGTACAGTGCTTAAGAGCTGAGTTGTGACAGAGACTGTGTGGCCCACAAAGCCTAGGGTATGTATTTACTAAGTGGCTCCTTACCTAAAAGGTTTGTGGCCCCCTGTCTTTTTGATTCTTACAGCATTGTTATCCCCTTTGTACTAACGGGAAGACTGGGGAGTCATGCCACCCCCAGAGTCCCACAGCAGGAAAAGCTTGTCCTAGAACGCAGGTATCCTGGTCTCTGAGCTCGGGGCCTGACCGCCGGGCTAGAGCCCTCCTCACTAGCTGCCTCTGGGCCACCTATATGGCCCACCAGCCCTGCTACAGTGGAGGCTGGTCCAGCATGAGGGACGGCAGCGTCTCCTCAGATGGCCTTACGGGGCACCTTGCCAGGCCCTTTTTTTCCCTCTGGAGTCCAGTCTGGCTCACACAGGCCACTCTGTGAGGCTGTGGGCAGGCAGCTTCTCTCGCCAGCAGTGTTCGGTTACCCCAGTGACTTTCAATTGTTCCTAAGACAGGAGGACCATTTTTGGCAGCTCCTAGACCTGGATTCCAGGAAGCTCTGCCTGACTCCTTTTCTGTTTGTTTCCAAGCAGCCGGCCTGCCTATATCACTTTCCACCAGGTTGCGTAAGTCCGCCTGCTGCTCGCTCTCTCTCTCTCTCTCTCTCTCTCTCTCTCTCTTGCTGTCATTTCCACACCATTCTGAGCTCAGCACGGGCTGGGGAGGAAGACATGGGGAAGAGGCAAGATGAAGGGTATGTCAGCAGGCATCTACCGCTGCCCACAAAGGCCCTGATGACAGCTCGGCCAGGCCCCAAAGTGTCCAGGGATGGGTGTCTTACCCTGGACCTAGGCACTCAGGGTCTCAGTTCATCCCCGTGGAGGTAGGACCCCTGTCAGCATGTACACCGGCACCCCACCCCCGACCTTGGCCCTCTGCAGGGCAGTTTGGCAGGGGCTAGGAAAACTGAAATTGGACACAGCTCTGGGGGTGACTGCCTGAGTTAAAATCCTGCCTTTGCCCTGTACTGGCTGTGTGACTTTGGGAACATTCCAGAATCTCTCTATGCCTCGGCCTCTGCATTTGTACAATGGGGAGAATCATAAAACCTCCTTTATTAGACTGTGATAATAACTGGAGCATTGTAAATGACTTAGTACAATGCCTGGCACATGATAAGGGCTCAATAAGGACAAGCGATAATGATTATGTTATAATAATTACTATTAGTGTTGATATTCACCATAGAGAAAAGGTCAGCTATGTGTCCAAGAAGATATAAATGGTAATATTCATTGCAGCACTATTTTTAATAGTGGTGGATTGGA
Source organism: Anoura caudifer (assembly GCA_004027475.1). Classification (NCBI taxonomy): domain Eukaryota; kingdom Metazoa; phylum Chordata; class Mammalia; order Chiroptera; family Phyllostomidae; genus Anoura; species Anoura caudifer. The sequence goes on from PVKU01006169.1 coordinate 46,502, forward strand.
AGCCACCTCAATATTTCTCAGTAGAGGACGGCTAAGCAAATGATGGCATATCCACACTATGGAATTCTGTGCAGCAGTTGTAAAGAATGAAGCAGATCTATCTGGCCTGATAGAAAAAGACTTCCAAAATGTAGTGTCTGGTGAAAAGTATGCAAGAAGCAGGAGCGTACACAAAGCATGAAAATTTATGCAAAACACAAAAATGCAAAACACTCTATGAGCAATGTACGTGGCACTTGTCTGATACGGATGTCACATTGAAGTGTAAATTAATTAAAATGAAATAAACTTCAAAATTCGGCCCCTTGGTGGCATCAGCCACATGTGGCTAGTGGCTCGTGGGTTGCACAGTGCAGCTATCAAATATCTTCATTGCTGTGGGACTTTCTGTTGGATGGTGCTGGTCCAGATGGGTAAAAAAGCCAAACCGATCAAAGCAGTTACCTTGGCATGGACGGAGCCAGGATCGCAGAACAGCATTTATTCTTTTAACAGGTATTTATCGAGCACTTACTCTGTTCCAGGCACTATCGTCACTCGGTGGCCACAAGTGTGAATGAAACAGGCACAGATCCCTGTCCTCTTGGTGGTCTGCATCCCGTGGGTGGTGGCTGTGTCCCGTGGAAATGGGTGCTTTGGAGAAGAGCAGGGTAGGGGCATGGATACGGAATGTTGGCAGATGGCACAGGGTGATGATTAAAGACGTTTTTTTCACTTACTTGCATTTTTTTTTTTAAATGAAGAGACTGCCTTACTTGTGTAATTAAAAATTTATAGAAGGAAATAGAAGTACCTCCGCCCTGGAGAGAGGAAACCTGGAATCTTGCCCTGTTTCTGTCCCTAACTTGTGCACCCTGTGCCTTAACTTTTCTGCTGTCCCATTTCTTTGTCCCAATGTGCATTAGACAAGGGCTCTGAGGCCCCTCTGTCCTGTGGTGGGATACTTCCCCATGTCTCTCCCCCTGTCCAGGAAGCACAGGAATCATTGGAGCCCTTTGGAGGTGTTAACATGTAAAGACTCTGCAGGAATTACAACAAATCAAGGAGGGGACAGATTTAAGGGGAGGAGAGTGGGTGGGGGAGACCCCCCTCACAGTCAGCAGAGGCTGGAATTTCCAGCGAACTTTGCCTGAGAGCTCTCTGTGCACCCAGGTTAAACCAACACTGAATTCCTGAGGAAACCCCCGTGAACGGTAGTGCAGACAGACACTTTGTAACAATAGTATCAGTTGAGCACTCAACCGTGTTCCCCAGCACGGAATAAAGCATTTAATCCTCATGACAACCCTATGGAGGTGGGTACAATTTATCAAGCCCATTTTACAGATGAAGAAAATCTAGGTTCCAACAAACGAAGTAACCAGATTATTATAATGGTGGAGAGCCTGGGCTTCAACTCCAGAGCCCTTCAACTCCAGCCTCCAGAGCCCTTGGTCTTCGCACAGTGCTTCAGTGGCTGCTTTTACACTCAACTAGAGCGTGAACAGAAGACGTAAATGCTTCTGCTTGTTTAAAGGAGTCCACGCATGTGTTCTGGGTGCGTAGACCAAGTGAGGATTAATTGTGATTGAAGATGTTGGGGTTTCTTGCTTCTGCCCTAGCCAGCCACTCCCCAGACGCCAAAAGACTCCTCAGTCAGACCATAAACCTCCCGGGCTCCCAGCTCATTCAATGCGAAAGCCTCACTAGGATTAACAAGACCTCTTGTTCTGGCCAACACCCACTTCGCGTCTGACCTTCTTCCTCTCACCCCCCTCCAGCCACAATCGCCTATCCAGCTGCCCCACCTTGACAGCTTGGTTCCTCCCCGGTGCTATATGTGAGCTAGAACCTTGACAGTGGAAGCTTCCTGGTGGACCTGGCAGGATGTGTAGGTGTATGTTAGCCTCAGCGAGTGGGAAAGGGAGGGGAAGGTTTCAGCGAACAGGTGCGACAGAGAGAGGGAGAGAGAGAGGGAGAAAGGATGAGAGAGAGGAAGAGAGAATGTCTCATTCAAGGGACAGGACGAAAGCCAGTGACACCCTGCCTGAAGCGGCTCAGTTGCTTGGGCGTTGTCCTGCAAAGTCAAAGGTCGATTTCCGGTTAGGGCACATGCCTAGGTTGTGGGTTCACTGCTCAGTCAGGGTGCGGCCTGGCACATTGTAAGGGCATTTGGATTTTTTTTTTTTTTTTTTTTTTTGAGGGCAGTAGGGAGCTATGAAAGAGTTCTGGGTGAAGGAAGAACACGTTTGGATTTGCGGTTCCTGCTTTGGCTCTTGTGTATAGACACCTACTTAGCTATAGGTGACCTCAGCCTCAACCCCATCACTAATTCATCCGATAATTTTTAAAAATTACTTCTTTTTCCTTCTTGAGGTGCGTGTATGTTCAGAGCAATTTTATGTTTACAACAAAATTGAGAAGAAGTATAGGGATTTCCAGCATATTCTTTGCCCCTTCACATGCACAGTCTCCCCCATTATCAACATCACTGACCAGAATGGTGGTGTTTTTTTGTTTGTTTGTTTGGGTTTCTTTTCGTTTCTTTCTTTCTTTCTTTTTTTTAATCAAGGATGAACCTATGTTGAAACATCATTATCACCCAAAGTCTATCATTTATCTCAGGGTTGTACATTCACTGTCGGTTGCCCATGCTATAGATTTAGACAAAAGTATAACGAAATATATCCATCATTATAATATATTATGGAGTGCTTCACCAAAAACCCTCTGAGCTCTGCCTATTCATCTTCCCCTCCACTCGCCACCCCGGGCAACCAGTGACCTTTATATTGGCTCCATGGTTTTGCCTTTTCCAGAATGTCGTCTCGGTGGACTCGGATTTTCTCTCCCTGCCTTCGGAGTGGCTTCATTTATGCGGTTGCATGCTTTTAAGGTTTCTGCCGTTTGGCTCTCCTGACTGATGCTGCCGCGAATACTCGTGCACAAGTGAGTTTATGCACGGACACATATTTTCAGTTCCCTGGAGGACATACCTAGGAGTGGAACTTCCAGCTCGTATGGTGACTCTATATTTACCCGCTGGAGGAACGGCGGGACTGCCTCCCATTGTACAGTCCCCCCAGCAAGCGATGCATGAGGGTTCCAGTTTTTTCACACCTTTTGTTTTCTGAGTCACACAATTCTGTGGTTATATACACACAGAAAGAGGTGAAGAAAGGCGAGGATACTATAACAAGATGGGGCTGGAGAAGAAGGCTGGTACCTGATAATACCAGGCTTTAGCCCTCAGTAAGGTATTGAGTTCCATTGCGATTTTGGAGGGCAGGTTTGGAGGCTTTTACGGTGGGGGGAAAAAAGCATGAACGGATTTGCATGTGTGCATTTTCACTGTTCTTACATTTAAATCCCTAAATGGGTAGTAATGCCTATGGTTCCTCACCCTGCAAGAGGGAACTACTGGTTTATTTTCCTACATGTTCATTTGGTTTCTTTTTGCATACATAAGCGAGGACAAACACACATTGTTGTTTCCTGTTTTTACACAAGGTCGGTACTAACACACTTGCTTTTGCACATCACAGTGCCCCTTAGAGGCTTCTCCAAGTCGGTATGTGGAGAATACCACTATCCTTTTCCACGGAGCATTCTGCTACTTTATGCATTACAATTTATTTCCCTAGTCTCCTCTTAATGATCAAGGGGCTTGCTTTAAAAATTTTTTTTTTGCTATTATGACCCATGCTTTCAATAAATAATTCCATACACATGTCATCTCACACATATGCAGGTTTCTTTTGAGGACAAATGCCCAGAAATAGATCAAAAAGGTATATGTATTTATCATTTTGATAGATTTTTGCCAAATTGCCTCTAGAGAGCTTGGGACAACTTATACCCCTCCAGGAATCACAAAGGTGCCCATTGCCTCGATCTCTTATCACCCAGCCTGTTAACAAGCTTCTAGAACTTTGCCAATGTGATGCATAGATAGAACACGTTGGGTCCAGTAGTTTCCCTTTGCATCTCTTAGAATGAGAGAGGCTGAGCAGCTTTCCTTATGTTTAGCAGCCTCTGATTTTCCTGGTCTGTGAACTGTGTGTTTATATCCTTTGTTCATTTTTCCGTCAGGTTGTTGTCCGTTTTTCTTATCTCTCTCCAAGAGCTCTTCTTACAGGAGGAAGAGTAGCTCTTTGTGGTATGAATTACAAGAATTTTTCCCTGGTTTGTCATTGGTGTTTTGACTCTACACATGGTCGTTTTTTTCCTCCCCCAACCCTGCTTGCACATTCTCCTTTTGTCATAAACTTTTTTTTTAATGCAGTCAAATATATCAATCTTTTATGGCTGCTGGACTTTGGATCCTAGAAAGTCCTCTTTCATGGTTCCGTATAACTTCACCATTCGTATAGTTTACAAGACAGCCAAATGTCCCCCTCAGTGTCTCATTCTGTTACCTGCTGAGCCGTAGCCTTCGTCTCACTGGTAAAACCACATTTTATTAACCCGTTCCTCTCTTACTGGAATTTAGGTTGCTTGTAATTTTTTTTCCTGTTATACTCAGTGCTGCGGTGAACACCCCTGTGAATATTTCCTTCTGCTCACTTGCCAGATTTTTTTTGGCGCACATATCCAGGACTAGAATTTCTGTCAATCTCTGAATGTAAAATAGATGCTGATTCTGGTCTTCATTTGCATTTTCCTGCTTAATCCTACGGCTTTTTCTCCACGTGCTTATGGGCCCTCTGGGTTCTCCCTTCTCGCAGAAATGCTTTTTAAACCCCCTTGGTCCCTTTTCATGGGGGTGGTTGTCATTTTTCTCTTATGGGTCTGTGAGAGTTCTTCATAAATTATGGATAGAATTCCTTTGTTACATTAGTCGTACCTTCTCTTGGCTTGTCACTTGTCTTTTCCTTTCGTGGGCTCTTTTGCCGTATAGGAATATTCAATTTTGATATAGACCAATATGTTAATACTTTCCTTTGTATTTTTGTGCCTGGCTTAGGAAATCCCTTTCTCTCCAAGGTTATGAAGCTATTCTTCTCTATGTTCCTTTAATCATTTTAGAGTTTCGGAAGAAAAACAAGTTTTTGGAATCTAAAGTAGTGCCAAAGGGGACAGAGATGCCTTCTTACGTTCATTGAAATGGGGTAGGGGCACCAAACCCCTGCCATCCCCTGGCCTCTAGCTCGGGGCAATATTGCATTCGCTGTCTTGTGGGCTGATTGATTATGGCTGGGCTCTGGGACGTTAAGACCCTGAGATGTTCTCTCACTGCCTTTGATCAACACTCCTCATTCCCACCTGTGGCCCTGGGGCTTCGCTGTGGCCACAGCTCCTCTCCCTGGCCCTCATTACTGCAGTCAAAGTAAGACGGCTGGTTCAAAGTCCTGCTCTGCGATCCAGGGGATGCATAAAGGGGGTGGAGGGAGAAGAAGAAACAGCAGTTTTTCCTTCCTGAGACCATGAGACGGGAAAATATCTGATTCCTCCAGGCACCTGCCACAACAGTGTCCTTGGCTAATTGGCTTTCCCTGGTGCCCACATGGGCGGCCCTCCGTCCAATCAGTGGGTGATATATGGAGTCCGGTCCATCTCTTGGGAGTTGGGATATTTTCTACCTCAGCAGCGAGTGAAGTGAGCCCAGCTTTGGAGCGTCAGCTTTCCGTTCAGGGGCCGAGCTGGTTGGGAGCGGCCCTGGGCTGGGATACAGGAGTTGTCTGACCTACTCAAGGGAACTCTCTAGCAACTTCCACATCCAGGGCCATTTTAGGGTCTAGCATTGTTATTTTTTAAGGCTCCACCCGCATCCTATTAAGCATAACAAAATGCAGCACCATGGCCTAATAGATACAATTAGATGTAATCATGTGAGTTCAGAGGCAGTTGACTAGTTGTTGACCTGATAATGTATCTCTAAACATTTTAATTAGACATTGATTAGTTTCAGTTTTTGCAGCTTCCGTTTTATATTTTGGAGTCAATATTATTTTTCAGGTCTCCAGTATCTTCATGTGCACTTGAAATATTTGGAGTCTCTGGACTCTGGTCTACCATGTCCTTTGCTGAAACTGTCATCCAGCCCCCAGCTGTCTTTCCGAAGATGGGGTTTGCCAGCCCCTACAGTCTGTGGACTCTCCAAGCACCTCCCCGTGTGTGAAATCGAGACCTGCTTCCAAATCCTCTTCCTGTGTGTGACATCGAGGGATATTTACAGAGGTTCCTCGTCCTCTCCGCAGAATCAAGGCATATTTGCTTCATTCCTCCGTGTGAAATCTTGGAATGTGTTCTGAGTCTTCTACATATAAAGTCGCAAGATACTTGCAGAATACATCCTGAGTGCCTGGTTGTGGCCTGTTTGCACCGCCCCTTCCTCTGTGTAAAATCAAGGAATCTTTCTAGAACACCCTCCCATCTGTGGCCTCATTAACTGGCAGTTTCCTGCGTCTAGTGCCATAGAATGCTTACAGAGCGCCCCTGTTCTAGGTAGAGTCAGAGAAATGAGCACCCTTCTCTGAGTCGGATCATTAATTGTTTCCAGGGTCACCAACTGTTTGCACAGCACATTGGAAAACCAAGGAAGATATCTATAGCTATATAATCAATATAGAGTGTACACAGCTCTTTTCTATCTGTAGAATTCTATAATATATGTAGTCTTCTCCTAGGTATAAAACCCTAAAATGTTACCAGGGCATTCCCTGTGTATAGGATTTTAGGGTGTGTGAACAACTTTCCCTTCCTGTATAGAGAGTTATGAATTGTTTTTGAGGAACACTCTCATGTGTACAGAATCATGGAGTGTTTGCAGAGTCCCTTCTTGTGGCCAGAATCTTGCACTATTTGCAGAACACCTGTATATCAAATCATTAGGCCCTGGCCGCGTGGCTCAGTTAGTTGAGCATTGTCCCGCAGAGCGAAAGGTCGCTGGTCTGATTCCCGGTCAGGGCATATGCCTGGGTTGCGTGCCCAGTCCCTGGTTGGGGCACATGCAAGAGGAAACTGATCAATGTTTCTCTCTTTCTTTTTCTCCCCCACTTACCCCTTCTTTAAAAATAAGTAAATAAGTAAATAAAATCTTTTAAAGTATCATTAAATGTTTGCAGAGCCTCTTTGCTTATCAATATGGAATATCTACAGAGCTTCCTCATCTCTATAGATTGAAGGAATGTCAGCGGAACCCCCTTCTTCTGCGTAGTTGACTGAGCCCCCTACAGTGCAGACTCATGGAATGCTGGCTGTATGGACTCATGGGGTGTTGGCTGAGCCCCCGAGGTATGGACTCATGGAATATTACCAACCATATTCCTCACTATAAAACTTGAAATGTTTACTCTGCATCCCTCCTGAGATGCTGGAGAGCAGCGAGAGGCACAAAGGGTCACGGCCAGGTCTTGGAAGATCTTAGAGATCAAATGAAGTTTAGGCTTTGTTCTTGAAGCTCTAGGGAGCCGTCGAAGTTTTGGAAGAAGAGTGACATGATGAAAATTATGTTCTAGGAAGTTTAATATAGTGAAGGAAGTAAATAGGATAAACTGAAAGGTGGTGGCTTATAAAACTAATTTTTCAAAACAAAGTAAACATTAAGGTCCTGATTGATTTTACTAAACTCAATAATCTTTAGTAAATACTTTGATACAATAAACACCCATTTGTCAGTGCAGGGTTAGCAAACTGCAAACCATGGGCCAAGTCTGGCTAACTCTTTCCTACCATTTCCTCCTGTCTTGCTCTTTCTACAAGGGGCTTTGTGGCCGAGGGTCAGAGCCCTGGGAAGGTCTGATCATAGCCACTGTGGATGAGGCAGGAAGTCATGGGAACCCTCGTTCACCGCTGCAGGGAGTGTGCACTGGCACACCCACTTTGGAGAACAATTTGGAAACAGATGAGCAGAAGACAGGGAGCTCACCCTCCTGCTCGTCAAATCCACTCTTGGATGTGCATGCTCTGGAGAAACGCCTGCCCGGGTGCCCAGGATCCATACGGGAGGTGCTGCTACAGTTGTTACTGCTGTCCAGCGCCCACCCCACACTCACACTACGTAGTATAACCGATAACCATTTCATTGTGCTCGTAGATTTGCAAAGGGCAGAGTGGGGACAGCTTCTACAGAGCTTCCGCTGTGGAGACTTGAGGGTTGAGGGTGACTTGGCAGTTGGGGGCTGGAATACCTCAAGGTTTGTTCTCTTACGCGCCTGGTGGTTGAGGCTGGCTGTTGGCTGGGACCTTGGCTGGGGCCGCTGACCAGAGCACCTGGGCTTCCTCACAGCGTGATGGCTAAAAGCCCTCCGAGTCAGAAGCTGCATTGCCTCAGAAGTTGCGTGGCGTCACCTCCTCTTCTCCTTTCGGCTGTAAGTGATTCACAATCCCACCCAGATTCAAAGGGAAGGGAATGAAAGAAAGTTCTGGAAGAGCATGGAGATGGGCACTGCGGTTGAGGACATCTTGGGAAAATAGATTCTGTCACAGGTGTTCCTTGCAGTGATGTTTGTGCTGGGCCACCGTCCCTTATCCAAACCCCTTGGGGTCGGAAGTGTTTTGAAGTTTAGAAAATCTGGGAATTTTGAAGGTAATATGGTACACACACTCAATATTTACAAAGCACTCCTTGAGAGCAATGGGTCACCCTGTAAGTAAAAGTCTAAATGTTTCCTCAGTGGAGTATGAGTACATTGCTATTAAGTGAAAGAGAGATCATAGATAGTTTTCTGTCTGCTGAAGTCCAATTTTGCCACTAAAGAAGTTCAGGTCAGGTCAGGTCTTGCTGCCAAGTAAATTATGAAAGAACTAGGTTTCAGATTTTTTAGACTTCGAACTGTGGCTAAGGATCTAGGCATCAGTAATAGCAAAATATTGGACACAACCTAACTAGACATCACCAGGGGAAAAAAAGCCTTTAAAAAGTGTGGCCTAATTATATGATGGAATACTATACAGCAGGGAAAATGAATGAACTCAAGCTACATGTTTCATTGTGGATATACCTTATAAAAACAATATTGAGAGAAAGCAGGTTGCAGAAGAGTCTGTGATCAGTCAGTAGTGACAAGCAGCCCCTCTATCTCAGAGGCTTAAAACAGAGTTTTAGTTCTTACTCACGCCTCGTGCTCATCACTGGCCAGGTGGGTTGGGGGAGTTTCCTCCTCAAGGTGGAGCCCTACAGTGGAGCAACTGCTCTGTGGAAAGTTGATGGCTATTGTGGTAGGAAAAACAGTGGCAAAGGACCCACTGGCTTTTGAAGCTGCTGGCAGGAAGCGATGCCTGTCGCTTCTGCTCTGAGCCTCAGTTTCCTTTGAACCACTGCCTGGCTGGATGCGGAGTCAGCTGGCACTCCTGGTACCGGAAGCTTTCAATGCTAAGGCTCCTGGGACCTGGAGAGCAGTTATGCTCAAGTCAACGATCTTTATCTGCTGACTGCCTCTGGCATTTGGAACTAAGATAGTCATTGCCCTGTGATGTTATCACATGACTGGGGATTAGTGTTCGTAGGTTGTGCAACGGGCTTTTGTGCAATGGCTTTCTCAAGGAGGGTGCCTGGAACCTTTGGCCTATTCACGAGAAGCATCTCTTGCCTCGACTTCCAGAACACCCAGCCTCCTACCCCTCTGCATTCCTGGCAGAGTTACCCTGTCTGCTGTGCCATACAAAGTTGGGCTTCCTCAAGGCTCAGCCCGAGGTACTCACTCTCCTCCTCCAAACCAGCCACCCATGGATAGTGTTGCAGTGTGGTTTCCATTTACATTTTTCAAAAGATGTGGCATCTTTTCATATGCTTATTGGCCACTTGGATATGTTCTTTTATGAGATGCATATCCATGTCTTTTGCTTGTTTTTTTTTTCTTATTGGATTGTTGCTCTTTATTATTTTGGATGTGAGTTCTTTATCAGCTCTATATATTTCTATTTCTTATCTTACTGCGCAGCCTATTTTTCCCCCTTAATGATGTCTTTTGATGAAGAGAAATTCTTATTTGAATGTAGCCCAACCTGTCAAAGCTTTCTGTTTTGGTTGGTGTTCATGTCCTCTGACAACTCTTGGCCTACTCCAAGGACGTGACATTCTTGTATGTTTTTGTCTAAAAGCTTTTTTTGTTTTATGGTTTACATTTAGAGTTACAATTCATCTTGAATTGATTTTGTGGAAGGTGTGAGGGAGCAGTGAAGAGTCTCTCTTTCCACATGGAAGTCCGATTGACCCAGTACCAGTTCACTTAGACAAAGCAACATCGTGTGGTGGTAGATGGGTGTTCATTGTACCTTTCTTGCAGCCTCCCTGTAGATTTAAAAATGTCTTAAATAGCCCTGGCTGGTGTGGCTCAGTGGATTGAATGCCAGCCTGAGAACCAAAGGGTCACTGGTTCAATTCCCAGTCATGGCACAGGCCTGGCTTGTGGGCCAGGTTCCCAGTGGGAGCCATGTGAGAGGCAACCACACATTGATGTTTCTCTCCCTCTCTTTCTCCCTCCCTTTCTCCCTCCTTTCCCCTCTCTAAAAATGAATAAAACCTTTAACAAAATGTTTTAAATAAGGTGTTGGGGGGAAATGTGAAGAAAAAAAAAAGACAGAGGTAGTGCTGTAGATAAATAAATACTAGAAATAATTCCAAAGGTAATGTGTAAACCTTGATTTAATACTGTTAAAAGCTATAAAGGAATTCTTTAAACAAATGGGGAAATTTGGAAATGAAACATATATTATAGGATATTATGGTACGATTGTTCATTTTCCTTAGGTGTGATGGTATTATTGTGTTTATCTAGGAGAACGCAATTTTTGTTAGGATTTTTGCTGAAGTATTGAGATGTTAAGTACCAGTAAGGCAGCAACTCCTTTTAAATAACTCAGAAAAAGACTGCACATATATGAACATCGATAGATAAATCTGGAAAAGTGATAACAATTGCTGACTCCATATGGAGAGCGTTCTTTGCACTACTATTTCAGGTTTCCTGTATGTTTGAAATTGTTTACTGAAGACATGGTAGGAGAGAGGCCATAGTGTGGGCCGAACAAAAAGTAGTTCGTGTCAGCTCATTCCAGCTATGCAGGGTTTCTGGTCTAGGGTCACTCCTCTGCTCTTTCACTTATTCCACATCACTTCACAGATAACAAATAGAAGCTCAGAGGGGTAAGTGGTTTTACTCAAGGTCACACAGCTAGCTGAAGCCAAGCCAAGATTTGAGCCCATATCCATCCATCTGAGTCAAAATTCTGTTTTTTGGGGTTTTTTTTTTTTGTTTTGTTTTTTTGATGTTTAAGCCTCTTCTCTCCGACCTCATTTCCCAGGTCTGTTGGAGCTGGTGAGAGTTGTGTGCATTTACTATGTGCGCCAGGCTTTGCATGTATTACTCAAATCCTCACACCAACCGATGATGCAGTTGTTACTAATAACATCCCCCATGTTACTGAGAGGCACAGAGAGGTTAAGTAACCTGCCTAAGGTCACTTAGGTAAGAACAGAAGAGCTGGGAGTCAGAGAACCTGGGCACTTCGGTTCTAGAGCTCTCACATAAAGCATGAAAGAAATACTGAGTAAGTCAACTTTAGGAATATAAAATAGGATTATTGTTGGTTCTCACAGAATCCCTGCAAAATCCTCTCTCCAGACTTCTTCTGGCATCCAAAGATAGTGCCCCAACGTTCAGATGTGTCTTCGCAGGGGGACACTTGCCTCCTTTCAGCTGGCAGCTTCTTGAAGCTGGGGCTGGTTCTACTGGTCCTGGGGTAAGACCACACACTGCTTTTGGAGATCCTCTGGCCTGGGGCTGATTGTAAAGCTAGATGTTTTGAATATGGTCTCATACTATCGTACACAATTGGATACCAATTTGCCTGCAGGATGAGAATTAGGGGCCAGATGGAATGCTGAGGCATTTACAACCCAGTGCTCAAGGGTCTGGCTTGGGAGACAGATCAATTGTCATCTGAGCCCTCACCCTTATTCCAAGACTTGGGTGAATTGCTTCTCCCTGTAGGAACCTGTTTCTTCTTAAAAAAAAAAAAAAAAATCATAAGAATAATAAGAGCACATATCTCAGGAATGATGGGGGGATGTAAAGAGATAAAACCCAGTATCTCTCAACACACGTCTTCACATTGATAACCGTTATCATTACACTCCTTATGATTCTGTGGGATGTAGACCTGCAACCTCATCCCTGCTGCTCTCCCTGTCTTACTGGAGTCAACCTGGGGACAGATCAGGCTTTTTAACCTCAAGTCTTTGCATCTGCTCTTCACCCTTTTATGCCTCGGTATTTGTCCCCTGCTCAGTGAGGCCTTCCTTGACCCCCCTAGCTTCCTCCACAAGTTCTCCGGCTTTATTGTGTTCATATCACTTATCAGTACCTGATATGATGGAATCCATCTGTTTCGTTTTCTCCTCCCGTTTGTACATAAATTCCAAGAAGACACAGATTTTGTTTTCTTCTTGGTAGCCTCCCCAGGGTCTACCAAGAAGGGTGTCTGGCCTATGTCTGGTGTTCCATAAATGGTGAACTGAGCGAAGGAGTGAATGGGAGAATGAATGAAGGCGTATACCGAGCTTCATTGCCTACAATCCCAGATCTTCCGCCGCACTTGGCGACCAGCAGCTTCAGACATTGCAGACAGTCCCTTGGCTCCCGGGCTGGGGTGCGAAGCGCGGAGCCGACGGGCACTTGAACGACGCTCCCCGAAAGCCTGGGCGGCGGCCGCGCCGGGAGAGGGGCTGTCGCCATTTGGCGACGTTCCCTTCGGGCCGCCGGGCAGCGGCGGGGGCCGGTCGGCGAGCGCGCGCGCGCGCGGGTCTTTGACGATGGTGCCCAGCAGCCCCGGCCCCGCCCCGCCTCGCCCCGCCCCCCAGCCGCCCGCCCCGCCCCCAGCCGCCCGCCCCTCTCCCGCCGCTCTGCTTCTGCGGGCCGCTCCGGCCCCCGCCCGCTTCATGTGTCCCGGCCCGCGGCGGCCCGCGGCTGGGAGCGGCAAGGCGGCGGCCAGCGGCGGCCGGCGAGACCCGGGAGGCGGTGGCCGAGGCCCAGGTGGCGGCGGAGGCCTAGGAGGCGGCGGACGGGAAGCGGTGGGAACAGGCCCGGCCCGGCCCACAAGCGGTCCCGCGGTTGCAGCATGCGCGTCCGCAGGGGGCTGCTGCGGCTGCCGCGCCGCTCGCTCATAGCCGCGCTCTTCTTCTTCTCGCTGTCCTCCTCGCTGCTCTACTTCGTCTATGTGGCCCCCGGTATAGGTAAGAAGGGGGCATGGGACCCGGAAGGTGCTGCTCGGGCCTCGAGGGGCCCCGGGAAGCCCCGCCTCGCCCCACGGGGACCCCCGCCCGGAGGCGACCCCGGCCGGAAAACTGCGGGGACCCCGGCCTGATCCCCGGAGACGCCAGGGCGTTCCCGCCCTCTGCGCCCCGACTGGCTCTGGAACTCCCCCAGCCCGTGCGCCAGCCCCCTGCCTGCCTGACCCCAGCCCCTGGCGAACGCAGCGTGCTTCCACACACCCCTCTTTCGTGCCCAGGCTCCCCCTTTCCCGCCCAGACCGCCCTAGAACCCGCACTTCCCGCTTCTCGGCTCCAGAGCTCCCGCTCCTCTTTCCCCGGGGTCGCCTCCAGCCCCTGTTCCCGGCATTCCGTGCACCCCGAGCCGCCCCGGCCCGCCCGCCGTTCCTTGCGGAGCAGCGAGACCCCGTGCCCGGGTCTGGAGGCGCCCCGCCTTCCCGGTGTCCATCCATCCTCCCCCTCGCGCCTCCCCGGTGACTCCACCGTTTCCTGCTCATCCTCCCAGCACTTTCTTCCCTCCACTTTCCCCGGTGACATCCACCTGCAGGTCCTCCCCAACACCCACGTTCTCTCCCAAGCGGCCGGCCTCGCCGCCCATTGGCACCCCTCCCCGTTCCAGCCGCTAACCTCGGAGCGTCCCTACCTTTTCCCAGCTCTGCCCCACCCCCGCCCGCCCTCAAGGGCACTCCCTTGTCACCCTCTCCCCTGACGTTGCTGCCTCCCCCGCGTCTCAAACCACCCTCCTGCGGTCCTCTGCCACCGTTTCCTCTTGAAGGAAGGCAGACTGTAGGTGCTGTCTGCGCTCTTCCCTCTTGGTCCACTCCTGCCCTTTCCTGGCCTCGAGGAGAGAAGGTGGCCTTTCAGTAGTCCGTGGTGCCCACTCTCGGGTCGGAGAGGATATTTAAATTGGCCCTGGAGGAGGAATATGATAAGGGCCCCGGGTGGAAAGGTGTCAGGTGAGAAGGGGGAGAAAAGATGGAATGGGTGCTGCTGCTTCTCAAAGGCATGTCCTTTAAAGAGCCACTGAGGAAACGGAACCCTGCCCAGGACTTCACAGGACCACAGAGCAGGCAGACATCTAGGACAGGAAGAGCCATTAGAAGGAACCACAGCATGGGGGCTAAGGTCAGAGGACATTGAGGTCAGGCTTGGATTTGAATCCCTGTCCTGTATGACCTTGGGTAGTTGTTTCAACCTTAGCTTTTCTCCTCTGTAAAATGGGGTGCTGATCCCAACCTCACCCGGTTTGAAGGGTGGAAGTAGATACATTCCCTTTTAAAGCACTTGTCACTGTCCGAGACACATAGTTTACATTAAAAAAAAAAAAAAAAAACATACAAAAAACAAAACAAAAAAAAAACAAACCCAAAACTTTAGAGGAAAGAGAGTAGATGGTGGGTTTCAGAAGTGTATTTGCCTGACTTGGCTTCACCATGGGGCTCTAGAGAAAACCTCAGCTTATGGTGAAAAATGATCAGGGGATGGGCCAAGGAGAGTAAGTCCTGCTAGAAAAAGTCTGGATTATTTGTATGTTACAGAAAGGCTGATGGTTCAATTAACTCCAGGGAAATACCCATTAGGATTGTGGTGGTGACTTAGCGCCATTCTCTGTTGACCTGTCAACACTAAACTAGCTGAATAGAGAAATTTCTAGATAGAGCAGGAGATTATCTCCTGATTTTTTTTTTTAGAGCATATTTCACTTGATGCTTCATATTGATGGTTTGTACTATAAACTAGGTCTAGGAAGATAGAACTGGCAATATCAGATGGCCCTAACAGTTTATGAGGTGTCTTAGGAAAAGCATCCCCCTAGGAAGCCAGAGTGTATGGCATGATGGATCAGTAGATAGGAATGTTGGCAGAAGAAGAACAGGTTGATAATTAGTGAATTTCATGAAGAAGACTTCATTGGCATGTTGGATATTAGAATGATGAAAAGTGGGTGTGAAAAGATGGATTTGGACCTAGAGGCATTCATGCAGCCGTAACCCCTTTTGCGAAAGTGACAGGTTCTTTTGGCTGTGGGTGCATGTCAGCCATATCTAAATGGAAAAATATATCCCACTGAGTTGGTAACCACCCTTCGATTAGAAGGATTAGAAACCAGATCCTTCGACAGAAGTGGAACTTACCAACGGAATTAAAATTCCTCATTGATAGATTCTGAGGTCAGTGGAACCCGGTGGACAGTGATGGGCTTCTACCAGTGGAATCTGGTGGACAGTGATGGGCTTCTACCATGCTTAGATTCCCATGTCGCTGATCACTGAGAAGGCTGCAGAGCGCTAACATTTTTCATTGTATTTCCTTAAATGCAAGTCTTCTAAAAGGCGGATCTGTTGGCGGGAAAGGGGAAGCTGGAAAAAGGATGTGGAGTGGTTACCTTCAGCCAGTTTGGTCGGTTGACTTGGCTTTCCTGTTAATGAGGTTAATTTTTCAAGTGACCGGGTTTGGACAGTTGCGTGGCATGCCTTTCCAAAAGGCTAAGGCAGTCTAGAAAGCTAGAAGGTTTTATGTGCTTTAGGATATGAAAACCTTATTTGGGATAATCATTAACATGAGCTCAGAAAATAATACCAGGTCAAACCTTATGAAACTTGTTTCTGCAGGGCAAAGACAGTTGTGTATCACGACAGTTTGGTATGGCTCAACCTAACGCATTTCCAAGTAATGATTGTTTTCAGGCATAACGGAGAGTGTCAGGCTTACATTTTCTTCCAGGTTTAATTTTTTCTGGCCTGCCTTTTGATTTGCTTTGTGTACCCTGGGGTCACATTTTGCTCAAGGGCTGAAGAGAAGTCATCACTCCAGGAGGGTGTTAGAACTGTATTCAGAAATAGGTAGACTTGAATTTGAGACGAGAAACATCGTGTTGGTTATAACATAACCCAGCCACAATTTCAGCCTCGCCATTAACTTAGTACTTTTGATATCTGATGCCAGCTCCAATGTCAGGGACTCACAGTTTCATAGCAAAGGGAAATTTTCCTGGACTTGAGGGGTCATCTGAAATGGGGTGATGGTACTGTTTGACCAAGGAAATTGAAAGTGAGGACTAGAGGGAGTTTGTAACGAATACAAAGTACTTTTAGCTACTTTAATATCTCCATCCCAAACCAATTAGTATCTTTTAAAATATGCCTTCATTGGACATTGTTTTGCTGTTGTTGTTGTTAATTCAAAAGTAATACTTTGTATCAGCAGTTTAAAAGTACAAAGGAAAAGGTGGGGCAGAAAGTGTGATGGAAGTGGTAGATCTGAAAAAGGAAGAGGAAAGTGAAATGATGATAAAAATCCCCCTTTTCTGTAGTCCTCTCTGCCCCATAGCTTAAGTCATTCTTGTTCATTTAATTATTTATTTTACCTGCACTGATGAAATGACCCTATTCCTTTCAGGGTTCTGGAGAAAACTTTGAACGTATTTATGATGCTTTACCTTTTATGAAAAAAGACCAAAGAGCTCAGAGTACTTCCATATTCCAGCCTTATCAGGTCTTTTAGAAGATAAATGAAAAATTTATTGATGTGTAATGAAGTGCTGCCTTTAAAACATCTTAATTAGTTTATGATGCCATCATATGGGAAGGTTGTATAAAGGTTACTGACCTTTGCAAATTGTTAAACGTTGCCAATTTTGAGAGAGGTGCCTGTGTGTGTGGTTAGAGGTAATAAGCTATGCATTGATTAAATTTTCGTAATTGTAGTTCTACCACTTAAACTAATTTTCCTTTTGTCTTTTGATTATTGAGGAAAGGAAATGTGGGATGGTTTTTCCCTTTTGGCCTGCTTAGTTCCAAGGAAAGTTTGATTTATGGCTGGCTTTTGGACCACAGGAACCAGTAATTCTAATCCCGCCCGATATGACCAGATGACCTTGAGCAAGTCACTTGATTCTCTGATCTTAAACTTGGCACAAAAAACAAAGCTGATTGAAAAACTAGAACTACATCTTAATCAGACTTTGAATGGGTTGTTTTTACATATAGAAAGTTGAGCATTTATTCACATTCCGTACAAATATTGGACCTGTTTTGTATAATCAGATACAACTTTCTCTAATGACCACAGGACAGTTTCAGTACTGTTAAGTGTTGTGTGAAAATAGCCTTTTGGCACATTTCTCGTGTGAAAATGCGCTCCAAATGCATCAGTGCACTTAGTTCCTGAGCTTTTCTGGAATGAAATAAATATGCGAAAATGTGGGCTATTTTGTGTTAGAAAATGAAGAAGCCTCACCCTGTTAAAGACACCCCCTCCCTCCACGCGTGCCCGCACACACACGTGCATTTTCTGTGAGTCTTGCTTCATGTCATTCTTCTGACGGAGACCATATTTGGAGAACAGGTTGAAGTTACAAATCGGAACAGCGCCCTGTGGACCAGGACTTTGGTCATGTCTTCTGTCCTCTCTGCGGAATTCTGCTACATTGGAAGCAAGGTCTTGGGTTTGGAGCTGAAATGTCTTTAACAGTGAAAACCGGCTAGACTTGGACAATCTTTGGAAGCAGCCGTCAGACAGTCTCAGTTACTTTCCCAGGCCGTCCACGCTCAAGCCGGTGGACGATTCTGCTCCAGTCTCGTTTCCCACCCTGTGCTTGACCGGCCGGTGGGAGCAGCGTGCAGTAAGTCACCAGGAGGAAGGTCCGTGCGTGTTGCCACGGCTCTTAGAGCTCTTCAAGGGACTAGGAATTCCAAAGCCCTAGAAGCCAAAATACTACTGACCTACTCACTCTAGTTTTACAGCTTTTTAGATCGTGGGCTATAATGTTGAACACATCCAACTATATAAGGCAAACCAAGCTTTAGCGAGCAGGAAGTAAGGAATGCGATGTTGCCGAGTCCTGCCGAAGAAGCAGAGAAAACTGGAAGTTAATGTTGTTCAAGGTGAAAGGTCATCTGAAGCAACCAGAACAGGTATTGGCTTAAAAGAGATTAACGGCGCTATCAGGAGAAGAGGAGGCGAGCGAGTACTGTCAGCGATGGAGCGCTTACTCTTTAGGTCCTGTCCTAGCCAAGTAAAGGGATGCATTTCCTTACACACTCTCTGTTTTTGTAGAAAGTTGTGAGAACATTGAAGGAATATAAGGTCTGTGAGTTAACAGCACACCCTTTAGGAAAGTACTTGAGGGTCTACCTACCATGTCACCAGCTCTGGGAGATGTTTGAATTCTAGACTTATGACTGCTGCTTTCCTTTTATAGATGATCATATGAGCCCGTGTTGACTCATTAACTTGCCCAAAGCGGAAAATTATAAGATTTCCCTGAGGCAGATACAATATGGTTGAAAAGACAAGATAAATCACAAGGAACAACTAGAGAAACATAGAAGATAGTATGTAATCTGTTGCTTAATTGTATGATCCTGGCAGTTAATGAGGTGCGGGTTCAGGCACTTTATCCAACAAACAGTTTTTTTGAGTGCCTCCTCGTCAGGTAGTCCCTCCCTGCTTTAAAGGTGGGGATAGTGAAACACAGGGAAGGGCTGAGCATGGAAGTAGCACCGGGAGCGCCTAAGCCAGGCTGCTTAGGTTCTCTAACAATGTCCTCGGAAAGGCAGGCGCCGACGCAGGGCTGCTTTAGCTCCCTGGGAAGTCGGAGGAAAGGGGGCCTTGGAAACAGGTTCCGGGGCGGGGGGGGGGGGGGGAACGTTAGCCTGGGACAGACTGCCGCTGCCCACTGCTCCCCTGGTTGCTGGTCTCACGCGGTCCCTTGGAGTTTAGGAGACGCGTGCCTGTGGGGGAAGAAGGGAGGGGAGGGAGAGGCGCTGGCACTGGGTCCTTTATCTTGAGGGTGTTTATCTCTGTCTTGCAGGTGGGGAGCTTAGGGACCCTCCCAGGGGAGGGTTTCAGCAGAATTGTTATCAGATACTCTTTTGGGTGCTGGGCAATCTAGAAATGACTATAGAGGAACATTTCTGGAAGTTTTTGCCCTTATGGTGTTTTTTATCCTAATAGGGAGACAGCCAGTGTACAAGATAATTTCAAATAACGGCGGGAGTGACTGAGTCTATTTTAGATTGAGTGGTGAGGGAAAGTGGTTGAAGAGGTGGCATTTGACTCGAAAGGGTAGAACTAGTCACTCACAGATGGGGGGGGGTTGGGGGAGGGGTTTGTGAAGTCCCTGAGGCAGGTATGAGCTCCAGTAAAGGTTGACTGGATTTTGTGAGTGGTGAGTAAGTGGTAGGAGCTGAGTTCAGAAAGGTGGGAGGAGGCAGGCCCTGCAGGCCATGGTGAGCACTGTAGAATAGCACTGAACTTTAACTAGAAATCAGCCAGACTTAGGCTTGAATTGGCCCCGAGTGGGCAAATCATTTTCAATTTTCCTGTCTGCCAAATAGAGGATACTCTCTTTCTGAGTGTTGTGAGAATTAAGTGGAATGTGAATGTAAAATGGCTTAACAGAACTTGACACAAAGCTATGTATTTGTAGCCCTGGTTGGCGTGGCTCAGTGGACTGACCACTGGCCTGTAAACCAAAGGGTCACTGGTTCAGTTCCCAGTCAGGGCGCATGCCCAGGTTGTGGGCTAGGTCCCCAGTAGAGGGCACTGAAGAGGCAACCACACATTGATGTTTCTCTCCCTCTCTTTTCTCCCTCCCTTCCCCTCTCTCTAAAAATAAGTAAATAAAATACTTTTTTAAAAGCCACATATTTGTAATTATTATTCGTAACCACAGGAGATATCCAGTTGGTCTAATGCTAGGACTGCACTGGGGGCTCCAGTCTGACATTACCAATAACTAGAGGAAAACTTTTACTTCAGTTTTCTCATCTGTAAACTTAGGTGACTGGACAGATTCTTAGACCTGATGTGAACATGATTCTGAGCCAAGTGTGAGTTGAACCTTGAAAGATAAAAAGAAAAGGTGACTTCTCTGACTGTGGAAAGACACCCCACTTTCAAGAATTCAGATTTCTCACTCAGTTTCCCACCTCTAATGAGATGCTGAGCATAGGTTCCACGGTGCTGCTGGGGTGGCGGGGCGCTTGTGCGCAGTCATCAGACTTCACAGCTTCGCTTTTTGGAGTGAATGGCAAACGGCCAAGTTCGTACCACAATCCTGTTTTTGGACCGATGTCTTAGCAAGAAGACTTCGGATTTCCACACTGCAGTCACAGTCTGTCTTTGAAATTGTTGTGGCAAATAAAGGCGGGGGAAAGAAACTTGTGTTGTCTTGGTCAAACGGAGAAAACGAAAAGAACGTTACAGAAAAATCTTTTGGATGGTAAGACATCCCTCTCCCCCTTTTGCCCTCTGGGTGATCCTTTTAGGTTTTAATCTGCTAAATCAGTCCTTTGCTCTAGCTTCCCAGTTTTGCTTCTAATCATGGAATAGAGCCCTGGACTCTCATTAGCTCCTGCCCCATCCTCAGTCCTCTGGATAATTGGATATTATGCGAAAATGAATATTACATTTTTTTTTATATTGTGGCTTTCTACTGGAGAACATTCATGCCTCCTGCTGATCCTGCGAATTCAGTGTTTTCTCAAATGGGAATCACATTGAATAATTTAAAGTGCTAGGTCTTCTCAAATTCTCCCCTCTTCCTCCCTCCTTTTGTTAGTTTGAGTTCGCAATTGTTAGATTCTAGGTATTGTTCCTCCCCCTTGCCAGGTTACAGGGATATGCAGCGGCCAGACGGGAACCACTGCTCATTGTTTCTGAGGCACCTTAGTTACTGTCATCAATTATAGACAGTGCTCTGAGGCAATTAGTGGCCTAATTACGAAGATGAGAAATGTGTAGTATCGGGTACAAGAAGGTGCACATTGTAGGAAAGCTCAGCATTGTGTTTTAAAACTTAAATGAATCTAGGGTTTACTAGTGCGCTCAACTATTGAGGATTAAAGAGCTGCAAAACCTTTAAATGGCGTAAAAAGGAACTTCTTTTCACCCTCCAAGGGGTCCTCAAAGTATGGTTAATACACGTTTGAACTTTTGCTTAAGCCTCGTGTGTTGAGCACCATAAACTTTGATGGAAAAACAGAGATAGTTTCTCCTAATAGAACTGCTAATTACCCCATTTTTTACCTGCTTTTAGGCACCAAGAGTAAGTTACATTCATGATTGCAGTGTGTATATTTTCTGATCAGTAGGCCATTGACTGATGAAGATCAGAAAATAGCGTTTTTCCGAATGTTGTGTTGTGGTCATGTTTGTGTGGTTAAAAAAGAAGTCTTTTATTCCAGTTCAGAAAGATGACACAATTGCCACCTTAAGGAAGTTACACCAGATGAAGCAAAGATGGTAGTAGATGGGCTTTAGGATTCGTGATGTGCTTATGTTGAATCTGCATATTTTAAATAAAAATATTTACTCTTTTATCTTTTTAAGAAAAGTGCGTTTTACCCATATCTCCAGCATTTGTAGAGTAATGATAAGGACGTTTTCTGGATGGTTAATTTCCTTGGGCCGAGGATCGATCGAGCTTGCTGCATCGCATGCACTTAAATATTTCACAATGTGCATGGAGAAACTATTGCCTGGACAGGTCAGCCTCTTCGCTGGTGGATCCCACATTCGGGGGAAGGAATTCCTATATTAACCTTGACTTTGAAGTGCGTTGGAATGCATTTTGCCCCATACTACTTTGTATTTTTTGTTTCCTTGCTTTTTTTTTTTTTTTTGGTGGTAAAATCCATATAACGTAAGGTCTGCCATGTGTTTTGGTAATTTAAGTGTGCGATCCAGTGGCATTAATTACATTCACAATGTAATGCAGCCATCACCACTATTTCCAAAATTTTCCATCACCCTAAACAGAAACTCCGTTACCATTACACAGTAACTCCTACCTCAGTCCAGTTTCTGTCTCCATGAATTTGCCCTTTCTGGATACTTCATGTAAGTGAATCATTTCATTGTCATTTTTGTGTCTGGCTTATTTAACTTGGCATGATGGGTGGCTCATTTGTGTGGCAGAGTTAGCAGATGTCAGAACTGCATTCTTTTTATGGACACGCATAACATTCCATTGTGTGTGTCCAGCCGTTGACGGGCACTTGAATTGTTTCTACCTCTTGGCTGGTGTGAATTTTGCTGCCGTGAATTTTGGGGTACAGGTATGCATCTGCGTCCCCGGTGTCGGTTCTCGGGTCTGCACCTGGGAGTGGAATCGCTGGGTCACGTGGTGATTCCGTTTATATTTCTGCAGAGCTGCCAGGCTTTTCCCTGGTGGTGGCACCGGTTCCCATCCCCAACAGCAGGTTGTGCATGTTCCAGTTTGTGCACATCCTGGCTGACCTTGTTGTTTGCTGGTTTTTCTTTCCTCTCTTTTGGTTAGAGACATAATAGAAGGTGTTGTGGGTTTTGCTTTGCATTTCCGTAATGACTAAGTGTTGAGCATTTATCTATTCATGTGTTTATTGGCCATTTGTCTGTCTTGTGTGGAGAAATGTCTGTTCTGGTCCTTTGGCATTAAATGTGTTTTTTCTTTCTTCTGATTCTCTGATGACCAGCTGATAATTTTTCATTCACCAGAGCATTGTTTTTCGGTCCCCCCACAGGCACACAATGGCAGGTGGTGATGGGAAAGGATGGTCTCCGGATGACTAAGAGGTGTGAGATAAGAGCACAGAAATTTTTTTTTTCCTATTTCCTTTAAAACATTACCATAAAATGAAGAGAGTGCTAAAGAATGAGGAAATGAAAAATCTAACTTGTAAAGCCTGTTGGGCTTCCCACACTGTCATGGTAAATCTGGCAGCTGGATTTGCCCCCCCACACACACACATGAGCAGAACTTCACAAGCATTTATCTGAATGTGAGTGATAATGGTAGTGATTAAAGACAGGTGGGCACCTAGAAAATCTTTATATTTTGGGGCCTGTGATCATGGGAAAAAAATTACAGGTTGCCTTTGCTTTTGACTGATTTGGTTATTTTCTTAGAGCTAAGTTCATTAATTTAACCCCCACAGTGTTGCTGCTCGGGGGTACAGTGATGAATGAAGCCTGCGTTCTATCTCTGTTACTTTTTAAGTCTTCAGCTAGGGAGCAGGGCTTTAGGCTAGAAAAAATTGTTACATTTCCGCACAGATGCGTTCAACTGAGGGTCAGTCAGTTGGTGTTCAGCTGGTGTTAACATTCCTTCATCGCCAGGAATAATAGTGAATATGTAGGCATGTAAAACAGAAAAAAAAATTAGAGAAATTCTTTTTTTTTTAGTATATTTTATTGATTATGCTATTACAGTTGTCCCAGTTTCTTTCCCTTGGCACACCTCTGCTCAGTACCCCTCTTCCCTCCAGCATCCCCCCCTTAGTTTATATCCATGGGTTGTGCATGTAAGTTCTTCGGCTTCTCTACTTCCTATACTGTTCTTAACACCCCCCTGCCTATTCTGTACCTATCAGGTGTGCTGCTTATTCCCTGTACCTTCCGCCCGCCATTCTCTCCCTCCCCATTCCTGCTGATAACCCTCCACGTGATCTCCATTCTGTAATTCTGTTCCTATTTTAGTTGTTTGCTTAGTTTGTTTTTGTTCTTTTAGATTCATTTGTTGATAGGTGTGAGTTTTTTGTCATTTTTAATGTTCATAGTTTTGTTTCTTTTTCTTAAATAAGTCCCTTTAACATTTCATATAATAAGGGTTTGGTGATAATGAATTCCTTTAACTTTACTTTATCTGGGAAGCACTTTATCTGCCCTTCCATTCTAAATGATAGCTTTGCTGGATAGAGTCATCTTGGTTGTAAGTCCTTGCCTTTCATCACTTTGAATACTTTGTTGCATGTTCATTGTTGTATGTCTAGTGTCTCAAACACTGCTTGGGCGCACAGTAGTTGCTCAGTAAATATTTTAAGTTAGTGAAGTAAGGTTGAAGCAGAAAATCTGAGGTCCTAAAAGGTACAAGTAGCCAGTTCCCTGCTCTTTGGTAAAGGTTGATATACTAACTATTAAGATTTCAAGGTGAGAAACTATAAAAGGATTAAATGAAAACATGATGGATTTGTACAATGTTAACTGTAATTGAAAGTATGATTCATAGTATAGTTCCAGATTAATTATGTCCCATGCAGTCCAGTATTTGGCTATGTGGGCAGGTGACAAGGAGGAGTTTTCTGTTTTACCCATTCAGGACTCAACACGGATTTCAGCCGTTTGAGGCGCTTTGTATCTTACATAGTATGTGTATGGTGGTGCTTTGAAATTTCAAGTCACAAATGAATATATTGATAATTTGTCTTGTACCTAAACTTGCAATTTAGATTAAAAAACTGACAAATGTAGGAAAACAATCAGTCCTTACTCAGGATGGTGCAGAAACAAAAATTCTTACTCATTGCTAGGAACTTGGTTTCTGATTTTTATTAGAAAAGTATTTAGGTTAATAGCTGTGGTGTTTTTAAATTTATGATAATACTCATACCTGTACGTCTTGAATATGCTTGCCTGTCTTTAATTTGAGAGATAGTTTTTGCCTAGGAAATGAGAAATTGTTTAGTATCATACTTCTTTCAAGGATAGATGAGGAAGGAAAACTTTCTGAAACTGGACATCCATATGGATGGTGTAGAAAATAAGTCTGTTATTCATAAACAGCTAGTCCTGGTGCTCCGTGCTGTTGGATGGAAGGTGGAAATCACCTTGCCTCTATGGCTGAGATTGATTTTTAGTAAAAGCTTGAGCTTGACTAGGGTCAGGCCAGCATTCATCAGTTGCTAAGCAAAAGGGGTGTGCAACCTTTTGCTGTCTCTGGGCCGCACTGGAAGGAGAAGAGCTGTCTTGGACCACACATTAAATACACAAACACTAACAAAAACTGATGAGCAAAAAAAAAAGGTTTTAAGTAAATTTATGGTTTTGTGTTGGGCTGCCTTCATAGCCATCCTGGGCCGCATGTGGCCCGCAGGGTTGGCACACCCATCTGGAAGGGACCAGCGGAGTGCTTCGTGGTGCGGGGGGTGTGTGTGTGAGAGAGAGAGAGGGAATGTGAAGCTGGGAGGAAGCGAAACGTTTTGGTTTGGGTGTTGGTTTGATTTGGCTTCATTGCTGGCTTGGCGTGCCAGGTTTTTTCATTCTGGTTTTAAGTATCCAGAAGTCTTAAGATTTGCGTGAATTAAAAGATTTGGATTTATTTGAATTTCATTTGGCACTAGGTGTAAGAGCTACTTTTTTGGTTGGCTTTATGTTTAAGATAACATTTTTCCTTAATTATTTTATTTTGTCATTAAGAATTTCAAACATATACAGAAGTAGAGTGAATAGTAGAATGGACCTCCATAGACAAAGGTAAATTTTTGATATGACCTTTTTATGTTAAGATTTTATTTATTTAGTTTTAGAGAGGGGGAAAGGGAATGACAAAGAGAGGGAGAGAAACATTGAAGTGTGAGAGATCCTTCGATGGGTTGCCTCTCACACCCCGCCAACTGGGCACCTGGCGGGCAACCCAGGCTTGTGCCCTGACCGGGAATCATCCGGCGACCTTTTGGTCCGTGGCTGGCTTTCAACCCACTGAGCCACAGCAGCCAGGGCTTTATGTGACCTTTATATCTATGAAAAATGTAGAGGTGACAGGACCCAAATGACCTCCCTCTTCTCCCCCGCCCTCCCCCCCCCAAAAAAAAAAACAGCAATGAAACACAAAGCAAACCAGAATATAAGTACAGGCTTTGGCTAATTTGTCTGGGTTTTTAAAGCTTTTGAATGACTGGGTCTCACTTTTGTTCAGGTCTCTTGAAGTGAGTGATCTTACTATGGACAAAGGGCAGGCCGACCGTCTGGCAGCACAGAGTTGCTGTGCGGGTTAAAGGAGAGGACATTTGCCAGGGGTTCGCAGCCTCAATCGCATGCTCCGTTGGAACAGAGAGAGAAAGGGGAGCAAGGAGACTTCCTGCCAGTGGCAGCCACTCTGATGAACTGGCACGTCGCAGAGCAGACTGAAGCAGTTTATTACAGCAGAGTTTCTGCAGGATTTAATTTTTTCCATTAACCTGTCCTTCGTTTAAACCCTAGAGATTTAGATCTGGAAGAACAAGGGTGAGCATGTTTGCAAAGGATGAGCCTTCCCATGCTGCGGTGGTACCCGCGAGGCTGGGCTGGGCTGGGCTGGGATGGAGGAGCAGGTGCTGTGGGTAAGGATGCTGTAGGCTCCGCTGCACCCTGGGAGCAGACGATTACAGATTACAGCTGGCGTGTGTGCCACCTGTGTTCTTTTGGTTCCCTTGGCATTTTTTTCTGCGACTATAATACTGATTTCTGTAGCTGTTTGCATCAGCTTTGGTCAAAACCAAGTGCAAAACTTGCAATGGAAAAGAATGGGAAAAACATCTCTTTTAAGACTTGTTTGGCTCAGATTTTGTGGGGTATGTTTAGTAATATTCCTCAGTAGCCACAAATTAAATACCAGTAGCAACTTAATTTGAGTATTAATCCTATTAATTTATTGGTTCTGTTATTAAAATAGTAAAGCAGCCCTGGCTGGTGTAGTTCAGGGAATTGAACACAGGCTGTGAACCAAAGGGTTGCCAGTTTGATTCCCAGTCAGGGCACATGCCTGCATTGTGGGCCAGGTCCCCAGTAGGGGGTGCGTGAAAGGCAGCCACACATTGATGCTTCTCTCCCTGTCTTTCTCCTCCTCTTCCCTTCTCTCTAAAAATGAATAAATAACATCTTTTTAAAAAAAATGGTAAAGCAGTCTGCATAGATAGAAGCTCTAGTTTTAGGTTGTATTGTATGCGTGGAAAACTTTTTATTGTGATATTTGAACAAACAGATTATTTATGTAAGCTCATGTTGTCAGAAACATCCCAGAATCATGTTTAATCGGTATCTAACTAGTTACCACCCTTGTTCCATTGAACAATATTTTAAAACTATTAAATCAACTTTAAGAGTGATAAAAGGAAGTTAAATAATTTATTCACAATCATCTTTTCATCACAAGTGTTTTCATTTTTGTTTCTGTCTCATCTTTATACACACATAGATATTTGAAAAATTTGTACCTTAGGAATTGCTAGGCCAAGAGAACTGATTTTAGAAGGGTGGAAGCAATTTAGTAAGTGCTGTGTTCGTGCCGGAGTAAGCGCTTCTGTTCTTTGGGCTGTACCACCTTCTCCTGCTTAGTTCTGTGTCTCCTCCCCACTGTAACCCCACATAGCGCCTTCACATAGATTGTTCCTGGCAAGAAATTCTTGAGAAGAAAACTATAAAGAAAACATACTTGCTGTGTTTACCGATCAATATATGGGAAATTCTAGCCCCTTTGGTGACAAGTTCCTACACATTCCTAAATATTATTCCTAAATATTATTAATAACATTAAATAGAGGAATTTTAAATTTCTTTAAATGTTTTAACAGCATGGCTAATTTAACATGAACATGTAATATTTAATCTGTCTGCTCTTTTGATTGTATTCTACAAAGCTGAAATAAAGGCTTTCTCAGAAACCTGTTTGTACTTAGTGATTGTTTTTCTCCAGGTTGGTATTTTTTTCTCTAGTCCACCAAGAGTGATTAAGCTTTGAATGAGAGAGCTATTCAAAGGTGCATCGGATCAATGGGGCAGAAACCAAGGCTGGACAGCTCTGGCCACATTAAACATGAACATCCCTTCCATTATTTCTTTCCCGTTTTCACGTGTAACTGTGTGACACAGACTGTCCTCTGAGTCTGTAGTTCAAGGAACTAAGTGTGTAATTGGAGTTAACTTATGTGGTGTTCTCTAGGCTGACCCGGCCTTTCCTAGCCCTTTGGAAGATCTCACCTGGAACATTAGACATGGTGAAAACTCAGTATATTCCTTTGTTTCTGGGTTAGAACTGATTAGGTTGAAACTAAATGTGATATTTTCTTTTTCTACCCTCTTTTTTTTAAATAAGAAAGTATCATTTAAAAAATATTTATTTTTAGAGAGAGGGAAGGGAGGGAGACGGAGAGGGAGAGAAACATTGATGTGTGAGAGAAATACCCATTGGTTGTCTCTCGCACACCCCCAGCCAAGGGACCTGTCTGCAACCCAGGCATGTGCCCTGACTGGGAATAGAACTGGCAACCTTTCAGATTGCAGGCCAGCTCTCAATCCACTGAGCCACACCAGCCAGGGTTTAAAACACTATATGTAGAGAATGGGGAGACTGTTGATGTCCTGCAATTTATTCTTTTTTGTAAGCATGATTATATTAAACACTCGTGCTATAACATGAGTTAAGAGTTCCTAAAAATCACCTTGCTATACAAAATTGTTGATTAAAAACCATAGTGCTGCCCTGACCTGTAAGGCTCAGTTGGTTGGCGTCGTCCCGTAACCTAAGGGTTGCTGGTTTGACTCCCGGCCAGGGCACACCTAGGTTGTGGGTTCAGTCCCCAGTTTGGGTCCTGGGTCCTGGTGCATATGGGAGGCAACCAGTCAGTGCAGCTCTGCCATTGATGTTTCCCTCCCTTCCTCTCTAAAAGCAATAAAAAAAATGTCTTTGGGGGAGGATATAAAAAAAGAATTAAAAAAATCAAACCATAGAACTTAGGGAAAAGATGGGGTTAGGCACAGAACACTCAAAACTTCATTGGTGACACATTTTCTAAAAGGAACCTAATGAAAACATCAGCATAGTTTCACATGTTAAGAAAAACCACAGATAGGGCACTTTGCAAAAGACAGAGGTTTCCTTGTGAAAGTGGGCATCAGGAGGGCTGCAGCGTGAGTTACTGAGAAGTAGGGGGAAGAAGGTAGCTGGAGTCGTGCCGAGAGTCGTAACGAGTGAAAGTTGTGGGAGAGAGGTGTGTGAGATACCTCGTTGGGGAACTGGGGTGGCTGGTAGAAGTTTGAGGTGCGTGCGGAAGAGTGTGCGTGCGTGCGTGTCTGTTCGGCCAGGTGTCGTTTTCTGGGTGTTCCTCATGAGCGAAATCGTGCAAAGCAAAGGCGAAATTCCAGTTACGCTCCTACTGTTCCCAAATCTGTCAATTGTGTTGGAACAAATGTGCATTTTTAAAATAAAGCAAAATAAGCATTATAGCAGAACTATCTTATAGGACAAAATGTGATGCAATTTGTATAAATATGTAAACTTTTAAAAAATGATTTTAAAAAGTTTTGAAAACTCTACTTACGGTAGAGTTGCAAATATAGTGCAGTGACTTTTTCTTGAGCCATTTGATGATGTGATGTCCATCACCCCCAAATATTAGAGTGTATTTTAAAATGAACAAAGGGCAGTCCAATCATCAAAGTAAGAAATTGACATTATCTCTAAAGGACCCAGTTCAGAATCACCTGCTGTGTTTAGTTTTCATGTTTCTTCAGCCTCTTTCGGGAAAATCTGGCTGGAAAAGTTCTTCAGTTTGTCCTTGACTTTCATGACCTTGACAGGGAGACAGGCCAGCTGCTTTGTAGCCTATCTCTCGCTTTGGATTTGTCCCATGTTGCCTCATTGTTAGATTCAATTTATGCACTTTTGGCAGCAAAATCTTGGAAGTACATATGTATGTCCTAAATGCATCCTGTCAGATGACATGGGATAGTAATTTGTCCCGTAGCTGATGATACTCACTTTGATCACTGGACTGACGCGGTACCTGCCCCCTTTTTCCACCATACAGTAACTCTCTGTCAGTATGGACCCATGCTTTTTAATTTTTTAAGTTTACTTATTTCTATGACCATGAGCTTGTGACTTTAGTGTTACTGTCATGTTCATGCTCACTTGTCCTGGCTAGGCCAGTGGGAACCCCGTTGCCCCAACGTCTGGCCTTTTTACATGCGCCCATCATTCTTTTATTTTTTTTAAAGATTTTATTTATTTATTTTCAGAGAAAGGGAGGGAGAAAGAGGGAGAGAAACATCAGTGTGTGGTTGCCTCTCAGGTGTCCCCAATTGGGGACCTGGCCTGCAACCCAGGATTGTGCCCTGACTGGGAATTGAACCAGTGATCCTTTGGTTTGCAGGCTGGCACTCAGTCCACTGAGCCACACCAGCCAAGGCTGTACCCATTATTCTTGAACACTTCTCTAGGCACATTTTGTGCTTTCCTTATCCCAAACCTAGAATCACCCATTTCTCCAAGGAACTGATTCTTTTTAGTGGAGAATGGGTATTTAGAAGCCAAGGTCCAAGTGCTGGATGCGCTCATGGCACTTGGAGAGCTGTGGCTGCTGGGCCTTCTCAGTGTATACACTAGGTGTGGAGTATATGTACGCACACATACGCACATTGCCATCTGTATTTAGTTCTACGTGTATTTATATGGAAATTGTGAGTTCGCACCGATACCTACGATTTAAATCCAATGCCACAGGATTTGTTCCCGTTTTCTTCCTTTCCGTATTTTTAACTCCTCTCTGACAGTGAGGATCCTAACTCCCACTTTCCTTAATATGTTTACTTATTTGATCAATATCTCACATGTAACTGTGCTACTCTGTTGCCAGTCTCTTTCTGGACATCCTTCTCACCCCAAACGTAGTTCAGTTCTCCTGGCTGGGCCATCCTGTCTCCTCACCCTTCTTGAGCTCCCACACCCTGCGCCAGGCCATCTACCAGCATGGATGCCCTCCTTAACCCTCATGGGCTCTGCAGCCGGCTGCTCCATCCTCCCTGTGTAGACACTCCTCTGCGCCTGCTTGTACTGTGGTACCCCACCGTGGCATCCCCCTCTTCCCTGCCGGATGCCCCCTCACTCTTCCTTGCCCTGACACCTCATGCAGTGCAGCCTCCCCCCATCCTACTGCACTCAGCAGCCCACTGGGGCCCACTGGGTGCCCCCTGTCTGTCCCCAGCACAGATACCCATCTAGCTCAGCCTCACCTAATGGTCTTAGGACTGAATTGCTTTTGGAAGAGCGGGTGAAGGCTAAGGGGTTTTATAAAACTTTTTGATAACTGAATTCATCAGGGGCGTTACTTTTCCTGACCACGTAACCTAGTTTTGCATTCTGAAAATATAGTCACCATACCTTCCTGAAGTTCTTTTTAGACTGTCTTTGTGTCTCTTGATGCACAGGATATTCTTGATTTCCTCCTGTAGACTGCACATTTTTAGGTGACCAGAGGGTGACAGAGTGAAACATTTTGCCCACATCGTTGTGGTGAGCCTTGTTCCGCCTCTTCCGTCTTTCCTGAGACTTGGGCAGGGAGGGGCGCTGGTGTTGGAGAAAGCCTGTTTCCCAGAAGGGACCATCCTGGGCAGGAGTTTCCATTTCCCTCTCTCCCCTGCCTCTAGCTCAGTAATCTATCTTCCTGGCTCCCGGCCGGCAGTGGGTGGTGCTGCTTCGGTTGCTGAGCCCTTTCTGTGTGTTTTTTGCATGTATTACCCTGTCAGTGCCCTGGCCCTGAGATGTGGTGTTTCACAGACAGGGAACCAGGCTTGGAGAGGTGAATAATTTGTTCAAGGTCTCGTAACTTGTAAGGGCTGTAATTTGAATCCAAGCCTGCATTTCCCCCCCATAGAGCCTGTGCTCTTGAAAAAGTCTGTGCTGCTGCTGCTACAGGATCAGGATGCATGTGATTAGGCCAAGTTTTCCATCGGCCGTTTTTGATTCCTTTTGATTTAAGACAAGGAACTTTTGAAAGTTGTAGTTAGAGGAAGAAAAATAGATACGATTAGCTGTCTGGAAACACTGACCCTTAAATGACCGTATCACTGGATTAGGCTCGAAGGGGTGGCGGGTGTGAAGCCCAGGGAAGCCCATTTCTTTTACTGATCCATCCGTGCTCAGTTCCTGTCTTTATACAGAAAGTGCACTTTGAAGGACGAGGGTTAAAACTTTTCCAGCTTCTCTTTGGAAACTAATGTGAAAATTAAGGTCTTAAAGTATAGTGAAACTGCCTGATGCTATTCATTCATTCATTCATCCACCCATACTGAGAGGGGAAGGGAGGGAGAACGAGAGGGAGAGAAGGTTGCCTTTCACATGCACCCCAACTGGGGACTGAACCCGCAACCCAGGCACGTGCCCCAACCAGGAATCACCAGGAATCGAACCGGCCACCTTTTGCATTGTGGGACCGTGCCCAGTCAACTCGGCCACACAGGTCAGGGCTGTCTGATGCTCTTTAAGGAAGAGCATCTTAGACTTCTGCTGAGCTTACTCCCTCTATCAACCCATCTCCGTTCTGTTATTTTTTGTGAATGGAATGATGTGAGTACTTGTTATGTTGAGAGTGGATGTCCATCATGGGATTTTTGAGGCATTTTCTAGGCGCAGAGATTGTTTTGCACCTTTGTCCCCCTTCACATCCGCTCTCCCTTGGGACTGGTGTTGGGCATTTGGGAAGTAGCTGCGTGGGGAACTTCCCCCAGGCTGCTCCTTAGGCAGAGCTGTTCTTTATGCAAAGCTGTGGGCCTGCCCTGGAGTCAGGCTGGCACCATACCCTTATTTGCACCCCTCGCTACCCATGGAGCTGAGCTGATTGCATCTGAACATAACCCACGGACTGTCCGCCAGGCTTTTGAAAGTGGTGAGGAAAGGAAGCTTGTTTCTCGATGTGTTTATGACTGTGGGAATAATAAGTGCATGCTCAGTTCTCAGACTCCTAGAAATCAGAGGTGTGGACAGCTGGTGTGCTGGCTATCTGTCGGCCGGTCGTCTGGCTTGCAGAGTTTTGGGAACACTTCAGTTACACGGCGCTTTGCTGTGCTGTGTTTAGGACCAAGGGAATTGGCCTGCACCCGGGGCACAGAAACCTCAGCGAGCTCTGGGGCCACACCTCCTGCGCTCCTGCCCCAGGCGTGCACCTTCTGAGTCTGGGCAAGTGACCGAGCCATTCTGGACCTCGTCAGTTCCTTCATGGGGTGGTGATAATTCCTGCCTCATAGTACTAAGTGCTGACCAGGGTCCCTGGCGATCAGAAGCTTATCTAATAAATGTTAGCTTCCCCTGTGATGGGCATTCTGCCTGTTGGGAGACTGTGATCTTAGGTGTGTGTTGGGGACTGCTTCACAGACATAGAGTATAACAGGATCCGAAGAACGACAACATGAGAGAGTGGCAGGGGATTTTCGAGGTCACTGGAACAGCTTCTGTACTTTGCAGGTGGGGAGATGGAACCTTAGAGGTGGTAAAGGGTTTGCTGTGTCTCCCAGACAATATCAGGACTAGAGCTGATTCCTGGTGTAATTATTAAACCAAGGATTTTCGTAAAATTGGCATTGGGTGATGATATGATAATGATGATGGTGATATGATGATGCCAGGATTTTTTTTTTTTTTGATTGGGGATGAAGCAGAGAGAGGCTTGTGTATAAATAGAAAAAGCACACTCAACATACTTATTGTTTTTATAATGCAGACTACAGTGAATAAGTTAAAAAAAAAACTTGGCAGATGGGAATATACCCAGGACAGTGAGACAGCATGATTGCAGGGGCATATGTTGAAAACAGTTGAATTCCTTGCTGTCTGCTCCCCTTGCAGACACGGGGTGAGGTGTTTCATTGCTGGAAAAACCGGGTTGTGTGTGTCTTTGGGGGGAGCGGCAAGGTTAAGGCAGGTACAAAAGCCACTGTAGTTCCTTAGTCAGAATGTGATGGGGGTCATCATAGGACTGGTACAGCGAGGATGGTTTTTTTTTCTACAGTAGTTTTTATTTATTTTGGATCATCATGTAAATGATGTAGTCAATGTACGAAATTTGAAAAGTACAGCAAGGCATAAAGAAAAGAAAACAGCTTCTAATCTCATAACCCCAAAACAGTGAATTCACTATTAACATTTTGGTGCTCTTTCTTTCTTGGTGCGTGTAATTTTTCAAAAACATAATTGAGCTCCCATTGTATATGCAGTTTTACATACTGAATTAAAATGTTAAAAGTATATTCTAGAGGCAAAATGACTTGTCAGGTTTTCAGTCCTGTAAGAAAATGTGAACTTTACCATATGCCATAAAGAACATTCTTTTTTCTTTGTTTAATTCTTTAAAAAGATTTTTAAAGTTTATTTGTAGAGAGAAGGGCAGGGAGGGAGGAAGGGAGAGAAGCATGTGAAAGAGAACCATCGATGGGCCGCCCGGCGCATGTGTCCCTGCAACCCAGGTGCGGGCAGCCTAGGCCTGTACCCTGACCTGAATCGAGCTGCTGACCCTTCTGTCCGTGGGACGGCGCCCAGCCCCCTGAGCCGCACCAGCCAGGGCAGAGAACCTTCGGTCACTGTGGGTTCTATATAGCAGTAACATCTAACGCAGGCTGACGTGCTGCACCTTCGTTTTATCAGAATGACTCATATCCTCCCATCAATAGGTGGTCTCAGAAATAAAAATAATAAGTTACCTGATCCTCCAGGAAGTTTTGCCTGGTTCAGGAAGCACTGTTTTGATCACTTATCTGCTAAGTAATATTCTAAGATCAGTGTACCAGCATACTCTGCTAATTTAGGTTAAACTAACTGGTTGCCAGATAAAGCCAGGTAACTAGTTCCCAGCAGAGAGAGCGGTTCATTCTTGGCAAGAAAAGAAAGATTTGGTTTGGTCATATGCAGAAAGGGAAAGCCAAATATTCAGGGAATATGAATTATAGGTAAAATTAAAATCCAGCAGTGATAATTCTTCACTATGTTTCTAAGATTGACTTTTTTGTACTCGAGGATAAGTTTATGGATTTTATAGTGAGAGGAACAGCGAGAGAAGGAAATGTAGATGTGAGAGAGAACTATCAATCTGTTGCCTTCCATAGGTGCTCCGACTGGGGGTAGAACCCACAACCTAGATATGTGCCCTGACCAGGAATCGAACCTGTAACCTTTTGATGCAAGGGACAACACTCCAACCAGGCTAAGATGGACTCTGTACACCAGAGACTTGAAGATTGTTCAAAATGCAGTTCTGAAGAATAGTGGGTTAAACCTAACACTTGTTCTGGGAGGCGGAAATGAGTGTGGGGATTGACTGAAAGGGGTGTGAGGAAACTTTCTGGGGTGATGGGAGTATTTCCCGTCTTGATAGGGATTTGGGTTATACAGGTGTGTGTGCGCATTCGTCAGAACTCAGCAAATGTGCACTTATTTTATGAAATCTTACACTGAAAAGTGAAAAATATGTAAACATTGATCTCTTATTAATGATACGTATGCTGAAGTATTCAGAGGGCAGTGCTTGGAAATGCATGAAGAAATAAGATGAATTAAAGAATGGATAAGTGGATATATTTGTGATAAGAAACTTAAGAGTAGAATAAGATGGCGAGTATAGCCCTGGCTGATGTGGCTTAGCAGATTGAGGGCTGGTCTGCGAACAAAAGGGTCGCTGGTTCGATTCCCAGTCAGGGCCCAGGTCCGGAGTGGAGTGGGGATGAGAGGCAAATAAGCATTGATGTTTCTTTCCCCCTCTATCTAAAAATAAATAAATAAAATCTTAAAGAAGAAAAAAGATGGTGAATATATATGTGTGTTTACTAAAATTCTTTCAACTTTGTTGTATGTTTGAAATTTTTTATAATAAAATGTTGGATAAAGGAATGTTGTAAATTAGTACCATTAAGGTTCTAGTCGCAATTACCGGGCAGAAGCAGAGCCATTTTAGGCTGGCACTGCCTCGATCACTGGAACGGTGAGATTGCTCGGGAGACAGCTAAGAGCCCTTGGATTCTTCACCTTTACTGTGTTAAGGATCTCTCCGTGTCTTTCTCGCTGAGCCAAAAGATTATTTTTCCGATTAGCGTCCTGTCCTGGAAATGGCCAAGTGGCGCAGACCTTGTATTGCTGCGGAGGAGGTAGCGCAGGTGTTCACCTCTGCACAGCAGGTCCGTGGACACCTCACCACTGGTTTCCCGCACACGTCGAAGGCCGGCACTCAGTGCAAGTCTGAAGGCCGCTGTCCACCTCCCCGCTCTCTGTCCTTCGGCCTGGATGCCTTCTGTCGTCCTGTCTTCAGATTCACCAGTTCTCGTTGTCTGCTGTGTCGGCTCCAGTATCGAATCCATCTGTTAAATGAACTTCGACTACTGTCTTTCTCGGTTCTAGAATTTTTAGTTGATTTTTTAAAAATAGATTTCAATTTTATGGTGAAGTTTTCCTTCGTCTTTTTTCTTTCTCACTTTATTTTCTTGAATGTAGTTCTGGTTAAACCCCACGAGTGATAACTCCAGTATCTGTTATTCCCCGTTGGCCTTTTCCTGTTCAGGCACCTGGTTCTGTCTCCCAGCTTGCCTCGCGGTATTGACTGAAAACTGGACGTTGTGTGTAAGAAATCGAAGTGGCCCTAGATTATTTTATCCTCCTCCAGAGAAGGCTCTCTCCGTCTGCTGGGCAGACAGGATGGGGACTGGTCCCATTTACCCCCTCAGGGGTTGAGGTGACCAAAGCGAGGGTGTGGTTGTGGTAAGGACCCTTGGGGGTCGCCCTGCGGGAGTCCAGCTGAGAACCTGAGGTGTTCCTCAAGACCCGTCTCCCATGGTGTGTCCTGCACTTGAACCTTCGTCTCCTCAGCACGTGGGGTGGGTGAAAACTCTGCTCTTCAGAGGCTTTCTGTCTGGTCTCCTAGCCTCCTGACCTATTAAGGGGAACACTCTCTCAAACCTTTTCACCAGGATTCTAGCCCCTTAAGTTTTTTCTATTTTTGTTTCCTCAGACCTGAGATGCTGACAAAAATTCTGCTGGTTTCGCTGCTCCTTAGCAGCGGTTCCAGTCCTGTGCCCAGAGCGTTTGCCCGCGTCCTCAGCCTTGTTTGTGGTGCCCAGAGTTGGCGAGCGCCTTGGGGACGGACCAGCTGCAGCGTGCGGGCTCCCCCCCGGGGGCTCGTCCGGCTTCAGGATTTGGTCCCCACAAGTCCTGATTGCCTCAGCAGCTCTCCAAAGTCTTCAGACTTTTTTTTTTTAATATTTTACCTAGCTTTTCTAGCTATTCTCTGAAGGATCCCTTGTCTACAGCAAGGTCCCCAGTCACAGTCAGAAGCAAAAGCTGCTTGATGTAAATCTTGCTCATTTGCTTTATTCCTCATGTTGTAGAAGAGGTATTAGTCTGTGCTCCATGTATTAAGGAAGGACATGTCCAATTTAAAGGGCATTGAAAGCACGTGTTTATTCACCTAAACGTGAACCAGCCAGTACAGACATATTTACTTATACATTACTACTGTGCTTTTTGTTTAACGCTATCAGTGGTTAATTTAAAAGTGTTAGTATAAAGAAGTTAAATGGTTTGCCTGCGGCCGGGTTTCTCAGTCCCAGCACTAGGGACATTTTGAGCTGGATAATTCTTTGCTGTTGGGGGCCATCCTGCACGTTGTAGGACGTGTAGCAGCATCCCTGGCCTTTTACCCACTAGATCCCATTTCACTCCTCTCCCCGAGCTCGTGACAACCAGAAATGTCTCCAGACATTGCCAAATGTCCGCCAGGGAGCAAAATGACCCCTGGTTGCCAACCGCTGGCCTAACAGGAGGGATCAGTTTTCCTAGTTTGATACATATTGCCAGAGATGTAGAATTGAATTCCAGGTTACTCCAGTCATTGTCTTTCATACTCTCCCGATTGCTAGGTGGCGGATTCAGGGCTCCCCAGATGGTTACAGGAGTAAGTGGAGTTTTTCACCATTAGCTTTCCTGTTGTGATTTGGGAGTGTGGGCCACATGCTCAGTTGTTTTAGGTTGAGGAGACAGGCTCCTTTTTATTTTTTAATTTTTAAATTTATATTGGGGGAGAGAGGGAAGGAGGGAGAAAGAGAGAGAAACTTCGATGGGTGAGAGAAACCCAGGCCTGTGCCCTGACCAGGAATCAAACCGGCCACCTTCCGGTTTGCAGGACGACACCCAGTGCACTGAGCCACACTGGTCAGGGCGGGAAGACAGACTCTTGATTCTGGGTGGTACAGGCCGTCCTAGCCCATGAGTGCATCCCCTTGGGCTTCTGCAGAGGGCCGCTGCTGCCGCCCGCATTCATTGTGGTCTGACTCCTGTGCAGCCTTGACGTCGACGGGAGCAAACTGACACAGAGAAATCACTCTGACTTTCAAGGTAGGCAGGCCATAAAGGGATCAGAATTGGGGCTAAAACTTAGGGTTACGAGAAAAAGACCAGCCACGTAGAAGAACAGTGACTTAGACGGGCCGTTTCTGAATGGTACGACACTGCCAAAAATTATTTAAGCTGTTCACTGCTCTTTCTCTGCGGACATTTTCCTGTTTTCGAAATCATGCTGCTCCAACGCCAAGGCTCGTATTAATGATGCACAGCCTGTTGATGGTCCTCCCTTCCCATCGTCACGCCTTTTAGGTGCTGAGTCAGAGAAGTTTGTTGTAGCAGCAGCTCAGCACTGGTGAGGAGGAGACATCCCCCTGTGGTGCTCCTGCTCTGGATGGGGGTTGGAATTTCTAATTGAGAAACTGATCTTTAATGAATGTTTATTGGGTTGCTGCTGTATTCTAGGCACTGTTCTAGGTGCCTAGATGCCTTAGTTGTGGATACACAACTAAGACATACAAAGTTCTCTGCCCCTGTGGAACTAATAGTATTCTAGTATGTGGGGGGTCAAATCAGACAAAAAATTATGTATCATATTTGGCAATTAGTGCTAATGGAGAAAGATAAGCAGAGAAGGGGAAAAGTGTGGATAAGTGGTTTTTTGGTGAGCAGGGGTTGCAGTTTTAACTATGGTGTGGTTAGGGAAGGTCTTGCCCAAGTGACAACTAAAGAAAGACTTTCAGGAGTTGCACCAACCAGCCTTTCAGTTGGAGGGGGGTGGGGGGCAGGGAAGGTTGCAGCCCAGCTGAGAGAGCTGAGAGCAGCAGCCAGGGCAGTGACCTTGAGGTGGGAGCTTGCCGGGTGTGTCTGGGAGCTGCCAGGAGGCTCTCGGGTCTGGAGCAGAGCCAGCGGGGCAGGCAGAGAGTAAAAAGAAGAGTGGGGATTGTAGTGAAACGGACCATTCGGAAGGTGCAGGCTCAGGTTGAGGTCATGCCTTCTACCTGTGTCCTGACCATCAGCCCTCGAAGAACCGCCACAAGACAGAAAGAAGCAAAAAGGACATTGTCGCCGTTGCCTGACAGATGCGGCACTGTACTTTAGCTGGAGAGCTCTCCGGAGCCATTAGAAAGATCCTGGGGACGATCGGTCTGTGAGCTGCCATGTTGGAGGGCCGCTGCCCTTGTGACGTCATAGATGACGTCAACAGTGGTGCAGTGGAATGCCCAGCCAGTTAAGAACTGCAAAGGAAAGTATTTCAATGAAAGATCGTTTGACAAACCCTCCCACCCACCCCCCAAAAAAACGGTGAGGATGAGGTGCAGATCATTTGGAGCCAGGATGGGCAGACTTCGGTGGCCACTTGTACATGTTTTAGGCTTTGCAGTCGGTAGCGAGCACCCAGCCCTGCTTTATCGCTTGCACGTGACCGAAGCGGTCCCTGTCCGGGCAGGAAGGGGTGTGCCAGTGCTCCAGGAATACTTCGTTCACAAAATGGGCCGTGGGCGGGGTCTGGCCCCCAGCGGCTGCTGAGTCCTGGTTTGGAGCCTCGTGGGCCAGTGTCCCAAGTTTGGCTTTTACTCCAAGTGGGATGAGGTTTTTGAATGGAGAGAGTGAGATCGTTTGACTTCTGTTTTGAAAAGGCTGCCTGGTTCAGGAGACTGTCAAGGGCTGAGGGTGAGAGGGTGGAGTTAAGCTTAACCAGGAGGAAGACTACGGGCTGGTGGCGCGGGTCTGTGGGCCCGAGGGACTGCTGGGTGTTGAGGATGCAGTTGGTATGCGGACCAGCTGTTCAGGGTAGAAGTCAAGGCCGGGCTGGTAAGTCTGGGAATCTCAGCTCACGTCTGGTATTTGAAGCCGGGAGACCGAGTGAGAGGAGAGCGAGCTCGTCTGCAGCCCCGCCTGGGCTGTTGCGATGCTTCAGGAGCGTTGACTGTTTCGGCTCTTCAGTGTATTTTAAGTTCTGAACCTTCATGCCCTTTGGGTTAGGTTTATTATTTACCACTTTTAATTTTATTAAGTTATAATTTTGATTTTTATAGACATATAACATGGAATTTACCATTGTAACCATCTTAAATGTGCGGTCTCGTGGCATTAAGTGCACGCACAGTGCCGTGCGACCGTCATCGCTGTCTGTTTCCCGGGTGTCGTCAAGGAGTGCGTGGAGGGAGGGCTGGCTCCTCTGAGGGGTCCGGGGTCCCGTCCACGGAAGGCGCAGTTGACACGCGAACAAGGTGGCGTTTGTTTAACCAACTTTCAGCCTCATAGGCAAGTCTCGGCAGTATTCTTGACTGCAGTGGCAGAGAATGATGAAGGATAGAATGCAAAATCATTTTTAGCCTAACCTCAGGATTGACAGTTGCAAAAAAAAAAAAAACCCTTTGTCAAAAAATTTTTGAGAAGAAAATGAGAGGCAAGAGGTTATTTCCAAGACAGCCCTGGTGTGGCCTCTCCGGTAGACCTTTCGGGTCATTTCCCATCACTCACTGAGTCATCCAAGCAGTGCTGACAGCTGTCAGCTGCCCTCAAGGCTGAAAGGGAAGATCCAAGTATCCATTGTTCTTGCCTTTTGAGTTGTGGTTAGCTTTGGGTCTTGACCCTAGATTTAAAAATTTTTCTTTTCTTATGTAATTAGCAGGCAAAGGATTACAGAAATATATCAGGGAGGTTGGCGGGGACTTTGCTGTGGGCTCTGGGAGCTCTGAGGATCTTCCCCTTTGCTCGTTGGCAGTAGCGTATTGAAGTACACGTGGCAGCCAAGGACCTCCAAGGTCTTGGTGGCGAACTTAGCGGGAGCTTTTAAGCCACATCAAGGCAGTGATTGTCTCTTGGCTTCTTTTTCTATGAAGTTGATATCTACTTCATCAAAATTAGATGAAACCCCTTACTCCCCCCCGCCCCCCGCCCCGGAATAAGGCCTAAGCAAGGAGGAAGCTGGATGAGAGCGTGCCCTTGGTATACATCCTGTCTCGCTCTGTCCTCACAGCCTGAGCTCCTGGTTGGCTTCCAGGGCTCAGAGACCGTGCGTCTTATCGAGCGTGCATTGACAGGCTTTTTTCAAGACCTCACAGCCAGCTGGTTTTAAGTCTTGCCCTTCAGAGGTAGTGGCCACGCCGGTGATATATCCACCTAAGGACTCAGGGCTGGTGCTCAGCTTGTGGCTACAGTAGGAAGGCACCCGTGTTCTTTAAACAGTGGATGAGTCAATCCGGAAAGGGCCTAAACTCTTGTCCAGCAAAATTACCAGCCGTCTGTCCTGAACCGTGAATAACGCTGTGACGTGCATTCAGTCCTGCTGGAGCTCCAGGGTTGGCTCTGCTTCTCGGTCTTGATTCCATCGTTCTGTCTCTGGGAAGTGAACAACCAAGTTGACCTTCAACTTCTAGTTTAGCCCAGGAGCCTTAGGCTGTATCTGACTGACATACCAGGACAGGTGGGACAGAGGCTCCCTTCCAGTGTCATCTGATTCCCGCCTTGCTGTTCCTCTGTGTGCTGAAGAAATAAAATTTGTTTATTCTGTGTCCTCAAGTACAAAATGTCTTTCACAGCACAGGCTGACGTAAAACTTACAAGATATTTTACCTATTCTATCAGCCAAATTTGCATGTCATTTTGGAGGGTGTGACTTATTTTGTATTGCATTCTGGTGATACTGAATTTTTGTGTCATCCATTCAGCTGCATAATAAAAATGCAGTTTACACTCTTTCTCTGTGCAGATAGTTCCACTTCAGAAATGGATCAGATAGGATCAGAGAAGCCTTACTTTTTTTTTTTTCTTTTTATTCTCACCCATACATACCCGGACCGGGAACCGAACCTGCAACCTTTTGGTTACTGGATGATGCTCCAACCAACTGAGCTGCACCCATCAGGGCAAAGAAGCCTTATTTTAACATGATCACCATCAAGTGTTTGCCACAGCTTTTGAGATCAGAGATTGCTGTGTTCAATCTGAATGTGTGAAAGGGGATGAAAAATTGGAGACATAGTCATACCTTGGTACTCGTTGGCGTCAAACTCGTCAAACCCTGTACTCATCCCATTTTGATGAGAAAAAAATTGTTTCAGCACTTGCGCTTGCTCGGGACGCGTCGCCCTTGCTAGAACTTGTAGGAGACACGCCACCGCCCCACAGGAGAAAATGCTTCATCGCTCGTCACTTGCTCAGTACTTGTCATGAGTAAGTTGACATTCTCGGTGGATTAAAGAACAGCGCTGTTTTGGAAATGCTGCTTTGGAGAAACTGGAGTAGGGGTGTGGTGCTGAGGTGGGATTAAGGGGTGGAAGGGGATTAGGAGCTTTTTACCAGACTGAATATCTGTAGTGTTTTCTTAGGGCCAGACTTTCGGGATGGGAATTACCTGAAGACGCTCTCATACTCACGATGAACTTGTGCACTTGTGTGTGGCTCAGCTTTGCACCATAGGTAGAGTAGTGGTGGCTAACTTATCGTTGAAGCCTTGTGGTGGCTGTTTTTCTAGCCCATGCTCCCCAGGTGACATCAGGAAGTTGCAGTGTGCTCTAATACTCGAAGTTTTTTTTTTTTTTCCTGAAAGACCATAAAACTACCACAAGGAACAAAGCAGTCAGCAAAACTATAACACCTTTTAAAAGATAGGCACACGCACCTCCTAGGGTGGTGTTGGAGTGCCCCAGCCCCGTAGTTTGGGAACGATTACGTCTTTACGTGGGTCGAAGTAATTCTCGGCTTCTCAGCTTGACTGCCCTTCATCACTGGTGAGAAGGCGGCAGGCACAGGCATCCTGGACACAGAGCGTGTGACTGCTGTTTAGTCTCTTCTGTTAAAGGGCGAAGACTTGGCTGTGTGTCGTTTTTCCATGTCCAGGCCAGGCCGGGCCGTTCTCTGCCTTCTGTCCGCGGCGCCTCCCCTCCCTTCAGCAGGCTTCCTGGCAGCTTCCCATGTGCCTGCGCTAGCCCGGGGTCCAGGGCCCTTCACAGATTTCGCAGACCCCACACGACTGCCACGTGCAGAAAGCGTTGCCCATAGGAGCAATGGACTTTTTACAAGGTAGAGATCAATCGGCAGGTTCTTCTGCGCTGTCTTGAAGATACTTACTCATTCATCCTTCGTTCTTTGGGAGACAAGATTAGTACAGGCTTCAATCAATAGCTTAACTTCATCTCTGCTTTTATTACCACTCCCGGCATAAATTATTTAGCACAAATGCAGATATAATCTCATAAAATTACTTCATATTA
>PVKU01006169.1:89847-109068 GCA_004027475.1 Anoura caudifer
ACCATCATGGTGCTACCTGATTTTTTTTTTTTTTTTTTAACTTTAGGTGAGTTTTTATTTTATTCTTCTGTAGTTCATGGCTTTTCTAGAACAATATTTTTTTTAAATTCACTTTTTACCTGATGGTATTTTAATCCCTTAATAATTTGTCGGTTACCTCATCAGCGAGCTGAGTTGTTTTATGAGCAGAGACCCCGGAAGTAGCAGGCTTTGTTTGGGGGGACAGGAGTTGGGTTGGGGGAGAGGCAGCAATAAAACTCTCGCCTGAAGGGCCTGCAGTTGGGTGAGTTCAGGAGTTAGGTTGAGGGAGGGTGGCCTCGTTAGTAGACAGTGACCCTGCTCGATGGATGAAGTCATACTCTCACCTCTTAAATGATTTGCCAGGTTGTTGAAGAAAAGTCTAGAGCCAAAAATTTTGCTCCTTTTTAACGGTGATCTAATTGCGAAAAGCACAGATGGCCACTGGCAGTCTATGAAGGGGAGACGTTTGCTAATTATAAAAATAACTGTGAGAAGGGAAAGCCAAGGTGAGAAGAGAGACTAAAAATCAAAGGGCCACCCGAGGTTCGGGATCTGCAGACAGCAGAAGGAGCAGGACAAAACGCAGGCAGGTGGTGGTGACAGTTGCAGGCTTTGCCTCCCTGTGCACCGAGCCTCTAGTGCATTGTATGTAATAGGTTATCCGGCAGAGGCCTCTGTTGACAAACCCGCAGGGTCTTAAGCAACCTTGAACCCTAGAGACTCTAGTTGTTGGGTGTGGTGGGAAATGTTAATTGGCCTCTGAGTGAGTATTGCTAGGATTCTTATCCCTTGATAAACTTACTCCCTCTGGCAGTCTTGTTAATATTTAAAAACAAATTGCTAAATCTATTACAAAGCACCCTAATTTAATTTTTTGTGGCATTTCAGTGCTACATGGTTGCCAGCAGAGGGTCAGTGTCAATGCAGACTCTTAATCTCTGCAATCTTTTTTTTATTGTGGGGTGTGCAAGCCTAGGAATTGATTTTAGTCTTAGAGTAAGGCCAGTCTCAGGAATCAGTCATTTTTCTTTGGGTGACCCTAACATAAGAAATGTCCAAACCTGTAGAGAATTTTTATGAGTTTATTTGAGCCAAACTGACGACAGTTGCCAGGAAGCAGAATCTCAACCAATTGAGAAAATGGCAGTTTTACCGCTTACTTTATACATCAGATTCAAAGGAGGAGATGCGAGGGGTTTACACGAAACCCCTTGGTGACACGTCAGGGAGGCGGGAGAAAGCAGAGCTGGGAGGTCTCTGAGGCTGGATAGGAAGTAAAACGGGCATGTTATTGCAGACACCATAGGCTCGTCAAGGTGAAGACCAACCTCTGTCAAGGAAGCTGCA
The DNA here is from genome assembly GCA_004027475.1 of Anoura caudifer. Classification (NCBI taxonomy): domain Eukaryota; kingdom Metazoa; phylum Chordata; class Mammalia; order Chiroptera; family Phyllostomidae; genus Anoura; species Anoura caudifer. The sequence goes on from PVKU01006169.1 coordinate 91,216, forward strand.
GGCCTAGGGCGTGACCACCTGCTGTGACTCACTCGCAGTTAAGTTTTAATTTCAGACTGTCCTGTGAGGCCACTTTCGGTCTCGGAGTGCGTACGGCCTGCCGCGTGCGGCCTCCCCGTGCCCATGGTCGTCGGGTTTAGGATGTGGCCTCTTTTCCCTCCCAGTGCAGATGTAGCTGGAGAGGTCCGAGGACAGGCCAGCCGCGGAATGCTCCGTGTGAAAGGAGAGGATGCTCAGCTGGGGGAGTCCTGCTGGGATCTTTCCCCTCCTTTCCCTTTTCATCCTGAGCTCAGGCTTTTGTTAGGATAGTTGATTTTTCCTGGGGTTATTTTCCTTTTCTTCATCTCAAGTTTTGTGTCTTCAACTTTTGGATAATAGGAGCTTATTGTTTGAGATCTTGGCTGGTGTCAGAGAATTGCTGATGTCCATTGTGGCTGGAATTGGGGAGTGGCAAGATCAGAGACTGCGGCCAGGTGTTACGGATTCTTCTAAGTTGTGTTTGAACTTGACCTTGAAAGCAGTGGAAAGCCATTCAGAAATAAAGTGAGGAAGTAACAGGAAGATTTACATATAATTTCTCTTCAGCTTTTTTATGAAATTATAGCTAAAGAGTAAATACAATTCTTGGTTCTGAAACAAAATAAAGAATTTGGGGGGGATTAGAATAGTTACCAAATGCTTTCACTTCTGATGTGAACATTTCTGTGGTATTTGCTCCCTGTGTTATATAGCTGTTGACACATTTACAGGATTCTTAATATTAGAATGGCTTTAGTATCCTTTCATTTATTTTAGTTCACACTTTAGATACTCCTCCTCCAACTTTTTATTGAAAAAAATGTAAACAGACAGACTAGTTAAAAGAAGAACACCGTAAACGCATTGCCCTCCACCTGGAATCCACGGTTGTCACCATTGTGCTTTATTTACTTTAACTCTGGTTTTCTTCCCTTCCCACTTAACCGTATGGAATTAGATTGTAGAGCAATAACCTCTAAATATATCGGCATGCATCTTTTAAAAAAATGAGGATATTCTCCTATATAACCACAATACTATTATAATCACTAAGAAAATTAACATATCTTCATATATGTTAATTTCCTCATATCTTCTAATATCCAGTCCATGCCCCAATTTCCGCAGTGGTGCTCAAAATGATATTTATAGCTGCTCTTCCCCCCAAATCACATTATATTTGATTATGTCTCTTTGGTCTCAAGTCTGTAGCTACCTTCCCACCCCGACTCCCCCATTATACAACAGTAACTTTTTGAAGAGGCCAGGCCAGTTGTTTTATAGACTCTACATTCTGGGATTGCCAGGTGTCAGTTTGATGTGTTTCTTAATCCCCTGTATTTTTGTCAACAGAAAGATGGTTTAAAAGCTTGATTAGCCCTGGCTGGTGTGGCTCAGTGGATTGAGTGCCAGCCTATGAACCAAAGGGTCGCTGGTTCTATTCCCAGTCCAGGGCACATGCCTGGGTTGCAGGCCAGGTCCCCAGTGGGGGCCACGTGAGAAGCAACCACACATTGATGTTTTTCTCCCTCTCTTTCTCCTTCCCTTTCCTCTCTATAAAATTAAATAAATAAGATCTTAAAAAAAAAAAAGCTTGATTAGATATAGGTTAAAAGTTTTGAGCAAGAATACTGTGAAGTTCTTGCTGGCTTGTCCCAGCGTTAGTGGTGCCCCATTTGATCCCCCGGTCAGGTGCTGCCTGTCTGATCTCTCCATTGTAAATGTGCATTTTCCCCTTTGCAGTCAAGTGATCTCCAGGAAGAATTTTGTTATTTCTTTTTAATACTCCAGAATAGCCTTAAAAGTTCGACCACGCGTTGTGCTTTTCAACATTCCATTGTAGAGTAGGGTGGATCTTCTGTTTCTGTGGACTCGCATTGCTTAATCAGGTTAACATGACTTTGCTGAAGAAACAAAGTAATGTAGGATCATTCTGGACCCAGTGAAAGGACAGAGCAATGGAACAGACGACAGAAAATGAGCGAGCGCAGGGCTCTTCATGGCTTAGAGGGTTCCTCTCCAGGACAATTTGATGTTTACGAAAGACAAGCCATCTGAGCTGGAGGAAGAATTTCACATCCACCAGGGAGACCTTGTTTTGCTCAGCGTTTATGCCTCAGAGCAGTGATTTTCGACTGGTGCACCACAATAATATTTAAGACATGCAGTACCTGACTATGTAGTCAGGGGCACCGACCTCTTTTCCCTTAGATTGTCAAATAAAAAAGGGACATGGACCAACACAACAACAAACAGCCGTCTGGTGTGAATGAATCAAAATTACACCTATTTTTTTTTTTTTTTAGTCAGATTGGGGGAAAAGTATATTTTATGGTATGCCGCAGAATTTCAGTAATGAGTTTATGTGTGCCATGAGCTGGAGAAGTTGGCAATCGCTGCCCTAGAGCTGAGACATTGTCACTTGCTCTCTCTGGTAATTTTTACCTTTCTCTGGAGATCATGGCTCCGACTTCATGAGTTTTGACAATTTGGGTACTAATATTGGCTAGAAGGACGCCTTCTGCAAATGCTTAAACTCCCAAAGAGTGGATCACCCTGTTAGTCTGCTATAATCTTCCAGCTAACAGTAATATGATTATAATATATTATCCTCGTGACATGGAGAATAATCTCCTTTCCAAAAGAGGATCAGGAAGGAGCCCAAAGTACTGTCTGTGGAAGACTGCTTCGGGATTGTCAGCTCGGCAGAGGAAACTTGCCTGGTGCAGTTGTAATGAGAAGCACCAGAGATTTTAGGATAATTATGAATCATTTGGGGGTAGGCAAACGTGCAATAATAGTTTGGGATTGGGGAAGTTATTTGTGCGTTGTTTAAAAAACAAACTCAAGGAGTAAATTTGAAGATCTCCTTGGCTTTATTGAGCAATTCATGAATTAGGCAGCATTTCATCTAGCAACTGAAAGTTCGCTCCAAGAATTTGTACAAAATGGAAGGGTTTCGTAGGAAGAAGGGTGGGGCAAGGGTAACAAGGAAATAAAAGACATCTTTGGGGGGGCGTGGTGGAAGGGTTTTTATCATGCAGATTGCCTCTTCTTTCTGTGGGGACGGAGAGGTCCCAAGTGACAGATGACGTCATTGGTGTAGATCAGAAAATTCCAGACTGGTTGATTAAGGCTGTGTTTTCGGGAGGGTCCAAAACCTGTTAGATCAAGCGTTAAAGCTGGGTTTGGTGTCAGGGGCCCTCAGCACGAGTGACAACTGTGGCTTCAGCGGTCTGGCAGCCGCAGACGGGGGACCCTCAGGAGGCGAGAGCTCGGATGCAGTCGTTTGTGCCCCTGATTTAAAAATACTTGACTATTGTGTAAAAAAAAGAAAAAAGAAAAAGAAAAAGACACGTCCTAAGGCAGCACTCCTAGAGTGTGTTCACAGGTACTGAATGGGCGCGGTACAAAAAGGGCATTCTTGGTACCTCTGGAAACTTTGAAATTGGGGGTGCGTTCAGGCATACATGGGCACTGCAAGAGTTTTCTCACAGTTACAGAAATGCTACATAGCAACAACGAAAATAAAGTGCTGATGACCCACAATTCTAAGCAGAGATGACACTGTGAACATCTGGATGTATAATTTCTAAAATCATTTTGTACATATATTTTCCGGTCTTTTTCTTTAACACAGATGTGGTATACTGTGTACATTGTTACACAATATGGTTTTGCAAAATGAAATAATGATTACTTTTCCATGATACGACGTTAACATAACTTTTTCTCCTAGGCTCCCCTTTTTAAATTTTTTAAAATTCTTTTAATTCTCACCTGAGGATACGTTTATTGATTTTAGAGGAAGAGGAAGGGAGGGGGAGGGGAGGGAGAGAGAAAAAGAAAGAGAGAAACGTTGGTTGGTTGCCTCCCACCTGCTCCCTGACGGGCCATGGAACCCGCCACCCAGGTGTGTGCTCTGACTGGGAGTCGGAACTGCAGCCTTTTGGTGTGGGGGACGATGCTCCAGCCGCCGACCCACCCAGCCAGGGGCTTCCTCTTCCCTTCTGTTGCACGTTTAGGTAGGTTTAGGGTTTTGTTTTGTGGGAGAGGAACAAAATTTCCTGTGTATTCAAGGTTCTTCTGGCTGGTCTAATAATCAAATAGACATGAGGCAGGTTAGCAAGGGAAAAATAACCAAATTTAATCCATACATTTGAATGAGAACCCCACGTTCAGGAGAGAGTCAGAGACGGAATAGGAAGCGGGGATGGAGGTACAGGACATCTGAGCCAGGGAGGAGACTGTCACCTTGGGAGCTTCAAAGGGTCTTTGGATGAAGAAGAACAGATGTTTAGTAGATAGAGGTTTGCCCTGCCCTACAGATAGGTCAGAAGAAGTTATCTCTGAATGGGCAGGGCCCCTAGTTTCGAGTTCTAGGAAGTTAAAGGGAGGGGCAGGAGTTTCTTTTGAGCCTGAAGCTGAAATTTCCCTTAGTTCAGAGTAATTTGCATGTTGCTGAGGCACGTCTTGGAGTGGCTTGTTCTGAACCACAGCTTTTTATTAATACTGATAGACATCCTTGGACACACTTCTTCGTTCCCTTATTTCTGTAGGATGAGCACCTGAAGGTGAGAACTGTCGGGTTAAAGGGGACGAGCGTTCACTGTGATCCCTGCTGCCAGGTCTCCCTCTGTGGGTTACACCAATTTACGTCCCCTTTTCCCCAGTCCTCACCAACCTTCATTGTGACCATTCTTTTGAATCATTTAGACAAGCAGCTTCTAGCTTTGTTCTAAAGTTTTGTTACATATTTGCAAAGGGATAGAAGAAACTTCCGTTGTAGGCTGAGAGCATTTCTGAGTTGAAAAGATGCAACATTTTGCTGTGGGAAGTGCATTCTTCCCCATCATCACTGAAACACTGTTTTTCAGCATAGTAAGAGAGGAAGAATGGAAACAGGGAGAACTGGAAGCCCTTCTGTGACCCATGTCCGCTCCGCTACAGTCTCCTGACCAGGGCGTCTGGGGGAGGGACGCGCTTCTCCCTCCGACTCAGCCGCCACTCCCCAGCTCTCGCACGGAGGAGGCTAGGGCGCCATTGTTCTGGAAGGGACCAGCGATGCAGGCGGTCACACGCCAGCCCTCTGTGGAAAGGGAGAAGGTGTGAACCGAAGATGTGCGTCAGCCACGTTTTCCAAAGTCAAGAGAGGAGAAGACAAAGAAATTTTAATTATGGGATTTTATTTTATTACTTTAATTTTTAAATTTAATTATGCTTAACATACAATATTATTTCAGTCTCAGGTGTACAACACGGTGACTCAGCACTCGTACGCCGTGCAGAATGATTGAGCACAGCAAGGCCAGGGGCCACCTGCCACTGGACAGTTACGCGGCGTGACTGTGCTCCCTGTACCGCACTTTTACCTCGTGTCGTGGGATTTTTGAGTTGAGACGGACTTTTCCGTCTGGTGCTTCTCCAGGTCCCAAGGGAAGGGGGGGGGAACCAGAATTGACAGGGGCTTGTGCAGTTTGTAAAAGCATAGTCACTATTATGTAATTGGTATTTTGGCACTTTGGTGCAAACGCACACTCAGGTTTTTACTCGCAGACCCCTGTGTGGCTCTGGCGGCGCCTGCTCGCGCTGCACTTCAGGGGCTCCCTCCTTTCCTGTCTTCCCAGCATGTCGGCGATGGGGGTCGGGGCTCGGTTAAAAAGGCCGAGGAAGCCTTACCAGTTCAGTACCACTGTCTTACAGCCGGGGTGACCGAGGTCTGGAGAGGACCCCAAGGCCAGCCAGGGACAGGACTCACACCACTGTCGTTGGCCTCCTCTGTCCAGGAGTTGCCCTTCCACCTTTCTCCCTTCGGAGGAAGATGTTTTTGAGGGGTTAGGAGTGTGATAGGCTGTGCTAGGTGGTCTACCTTTGTTCTGTCTATGAGGTTTTGCAGTTTTTCCTTTTAAAGCTCTTTAAGATGCTATCAAGTGTGTAGGTATCAGCTTGCCTCTTATTTTGTTGCTTTTGAGTTGTTTCCCAACTTTCTGCTTTTAGAAATAATTTAATTTAAAAAATCGTGCACAGAATGGCCTTGTGTTTGCAGTAATTTAATTGAAATTGTTGGATCAGAGGGTCTGGCTCTTTGTTGAGTTTGCAGATAGTTTTCCCAGAGGCGTAGACCAGTTTACACTCACACCAGCAGCGTGGTCGCTTATCAGGTTCACTCTGCCCTTTGCTGGCTTATGCAAGCTTCCTTCTGCGGTTGTAGAAAAATCAGTATGCTTCTACCTTGAGAAAACATGGCACCTTCACCAAGTGGCCACAGCATGCTTCGTGCTAAGCTGTAATTCGTTAATCGATAGCTGAGTGTCTGCTGTTTATCAGACACTGCAGATGAAGAAGAAGGTAAGACAGTCTGTACCGTTAAGGAGCTCCAGCGTGCTGGAGGACAGGGGTCAGATTTCTTGTGGTCGTGGATCGAGTGTACGTATCGGTTGGGGAAGCGCCGACTGTCTGAACTGTGGAGGTGGAACGCTATCAGGAAGAGTTTCGGAGAGCCATCAAAGCTTGGCGCGAGCAGCTGTCAGCAGAGCACAGCCGTGTGGAGGAGAGAGCTCTGCCTGGTCAGTGGACAGAGAGGGGAAGAGGTTGGGCCCGGGAGGCAGGCAGGAGCTTGGTCTGGAGTCAGCTGCAGAGAGCAGTGCTGCTCTCCTGGCCTGCGTCTCCGGCACACGCGCATCAGGGACAGTGGTACCCACGCTGCGGCTTCACCTCCAGGGCGGGCCAGACTGGGTGCAGGCATTGGATGCAGACAGCACCGGAGAGGTGAGGTATCGTCTTCTCTGCCCGGGGTTACATTCACCTTACTCATTTCGAGACTTGGCCTCCGTGTTTGCTGAGCCCCTCTCGTGTGTGTGCTTCTGGACGTTGGTCGTTGATCGTACTGTTCAGAATTTGGGGAGAAACATAACCAATGCCTCAAATGGGAAGGACGAGGAAAGCAAAAGATGTGGCAAATGAAATTTTTCCTGCCCTGGCCAGTGTAGCTCAGTTGGTTGGAGCATTGTCCCGTAAACTGAAGGGTTGTGGGTTCACTCCCTGGTCAGGGCACATGCCTAGACTGTGAGTTCAGTCTCCAGTCAGGGTGAATGCAAGAGGCACCAATCACTATTTCTCATATCCAAAAAAAAAATTTTTTACCAAAAAGTGACTGTTGGGATTCTCTACCCTCTCAATGTCTCTTCTCCCTTCGCCTCCAACAGTTTTCTTTAAACGCTTTCTGTGTGAAAATTATCGCACAGTTGCTGCAGAACATTAAAGTAGATGTGCCAAAGGGTGTAAATTTGTTGTCAAAAAATTTCTTGCGTCTAAAAAAAAAAGAAAAAAATCTTTCTTTTCTTTTTTAAATGTGTCACCCACAATCTTGGATATTAATATCTCTGTGTATACCATGAGTATTGTCCGATATTATTTTAAGTAGAACTGAAAAGTAAAAATTCCAGGATTCACATGAGAACTTCACACTTATAAAAATTTTTATAAAACTTAATAAAATTTTAAGGATGCACTATCCTCTATTATGAGCACTGGAACCCACTACTGAAGGGAAATGTTAGGCCGATCACGTACGAGATAATCATCAGTAAAGATCCAGGTAAAAGGAACCCGTAAGCAAAGTGTGGGAATGAGAGTTGGGCATGCAAGGGGGTCCTGGGCATTGGGCACCTGAGGGATGACGGAGCATCTTCGTTAAAAACTTGGCCTCTGGAGCCAAAGACATGTGAAATCTTGGCTCCACCTAGTCGTTACTTAATTAAACCTCAGTCCCCTCATTTACAAAGTGGGGGTAATAACCTGCCTCTCGGTTCTCGTGAAGGTGAAACGAGATAACACTCATTAGAAAGGGGCTCGGAAAGTGTATACTTTTTACAGAACTCCACCTCTATAATAGAAAAAGTGGATTTATTCTTTGTACAGAATCTGTTGTGCAAAGCAGTGCACATTGATAATCTCCGATTTTGGGGGTAGAGATCGATTATTTTTCAGGTTCCGGTTTTTCTCAGAAAATATTGGTCAAAATAGGTTGTGCAGGTTTTGCAGATTTTCTAGCATGGCAAAATCAAAAACCCACATTCCTCGGACACATTTCTGTTCTTTGTTTCCCCTTAATTTTTATTTTGTCTTATGTCTTACTGTGGGAGGGGAGAGACTTCCTGTTTTCTTCTGTTTGTTCCTTTTCTGCTCTGTTCCCTTCTCTCCCTCTCCCTTATCCTCCATTTTATTTTGAAAGCGTGGACCTGTGAATCGGGGTGTAACCCGTGGTCCATAGATTTGTTGTTGTGTTTTCGTGGAGTGCACTTGACTCGGTTGTAACTCCCACGAGGTGTGATCTGCAGGGATTTTCAGGACGAAGAGGCACGGTGTGAGTAAGTCAGGGAAAGAACACCTGCCCCAGCTGTCCCGCCCGAATGCTGAGCGGCATCTTTGCTGACCGTCAGATGTCCACCCCCTGTCCCCGCTGTCCCTGGATGCGGTCAGCAGTCCTCGTACCTGGCTTTGTGTCTCGACACCTTCACTCCATCTGCTTGCTCCGAGACTTGGCAGACGGCGTTTTGCCTCCTGCTGATTCACGTAGAAAACAAAAATTCAGCCTGTGGTAAGAGCTGGGCACCCAACTTTCAGGAACCAAATGGGATTCTACATACAGAATTTAGTTCATCCAGAGAAGTTCCTCCCTTTAAGGAATTTGCCTGGATACTGCAAAGCTCAAGTCTTTTTCTGGAGCCTGAATTTGCCTAGGAGGGGATTTTCTTGTTTTGACTGATGCCTCCTGGTTGGCCCACCTGAAATCTGATCCCGGGCCATTTCTTCAATGTCAGATCCCTGAGTACAGCACACGAAGCCCTCTGTGATCCTGCTGCCCGCTTTCTCTAGCCTCCTCTCAGGTTTTGCGGCACATACATACCCTTCGTTCCGGCCATACGGAGCTGCTTGTAGTTCCTGCGATGTGTTTCCCCCGCTCAGGCCCCTTGGTCTCCATTTGTTCTGTTCCCTTCAAGACCTTATCCTGGAGTCAGCGCTTCGTGGGTATTTTCAGCCCCGCCCTCACATTACCACCTGGCAGCTGCTCTTCTGCGCTCCCTTACCAACGACGCACAACATACGTACCTTAACGCATATGCGCAGATCAGCGAATGCCTTGGTGGACTTTTACAAAATGAGCATGCCTATATAACCAGTACCCAGGTCAAGAAATCAAAGATTACCGGAAGCTCCCCTTGAACCCTCCCCACCTCTGATGCCCTTTCTGACTTCTGTCACTGTAGGTTAGTTGTGCTTGTGTTTGCACTTCCTGTGTGTGGGGTCACACCGTATGTGCTCCCCGGGGTGGTTTCATGTGATGTGTGTGAGACTCACCCATGTGGTTGAATGCAGTGTATTTTGTATATTCTGGTCACTGTATGCCGAAATTCGGATAGGCTGCAATTTTTTTAAGGAGGATTTTTATTACTTTCATGTACAGGAAACTCAGCAGTGTGTACTTAGCCCAACTTGGTGGCCAGTTCTGTAGACAAGACTACAGATTTTTAACCTGGTTTCCTGTAGCCGGCCTTCGGGCCCTCTCCAGTTTGGGGAGGAAACAGTTCTTTTGAACTGTTGCTCATATTACAAATGATGTTGCGCAGCAACTTCGTGAGGAGTGAGAGGACCAGAAAAGGTTTTTTTCCGGGGGGAGGGGGGCGGGGACCTGATCTATTTGGCAGCTCTGTTGAATTGTAAAGAATTGCTGAACTTAGGAACTGGCTGGTGCTGGGTGTCTTGGGCTCCTCCCGTAAAGGAGCAGGGCGCTAACACCAGGGAAGACTTGCAGCCCCATGATCCATGCCTTCTCAGGCACAGCTGAGTTCAGATACTTGTTCGGACATTTATGATGCAGCTTCTGCGTCCCGGGCACGCTGTTCTCACCACCAGGGTGGGGGCGAAGCTCCTGGCCCTCATGGGGCTCACATCCTAGTGAGGGAGATAACAGTAGCCAGGACAAATCAGAAAACGTGTAGTCTGTTGGCTAGAAACACGGAGCAGGGAAGGCACGGGTGTGTGTGTGTGTGTGTGTGTGTGTGTGTGTGTGTGTGTGTGTTGGTGCGTGCAGGCCTTTGGGGTAAGACACCAATTGTAAGGAGTGGTCAGGAAAGGAATGGCTTTTTCCTACTTGTAGCTGGCCAGGCCAGATGTAACAAACATTAAGGATATACATGTTCAGGATTAAAAAAAAGTTACGAACTCTTAAGCGTATAGTCTCGTAATTCCGTCTTTTCCTCCTTGGGCTCATTTTGCTCCTGATCTGGAATGTCAGTTTTCATTATCCTGTGAGGAATTTTTATGAGTCAGTGGCATTTGTTAATGTGTGTGTTCAAGTGACAGTTGTGTTACCTGACTCCTGAGGACGTGGGCCAACTGGAATGCTAATGGGGAGGGAGGCTGGTCCTCCTGCCCGGAGACCTAGTGCTTTGCTCCCGGAAACTCCAGGTAAAGCCACGGCCCCGAGGCTGCTTACGTTGGCTTCAGGTGGCTTGTGGTCCTAAGAGAGCCTTCTGTTTAGATTTTGGGGCTGGGTAACTACTGCAGTTTCTCATGAAAGTGTAAAAAAGTTATTAGTCAACCTGCACTTGTAGTAAACGTTATTTTGGCACTATCAAACCGCATTATAATTTCTTACAGAATTGCGTCTGTACCTTACCCTGTGCTGTCTTCCTGACCCTGGTGTCTCCCCGCCCCCCCCCCATGTGTTCTAGTGCCCGTGTGAAAAGCACTTAGGGAAGTAAGTGCTCAGCAGATATGGAAACAATGGAGGATTTAATAGCTGTGCATCAACATTCAAAAAATGTGTAAAGCTGTGATTCAGCTACTGTTGATCAGGGCCGTGTTACCGGAAAGTACCGTTTTTGTTTTTGTTTTCAAAGAAAAAACTCATCAAAATGTTGTGGAACCTTCTGTTTTTTAACTATTAACTGTACTGCGTTGGGTAAGTGATTTCTGGAGGCTTTCCTTATCTAAAATAAAAAATGAAGATGATACCTACTTCACAAAGGTGTGAATTTCAGATGGGATATTTTAGATCGGAAGCAGTGCGTGTTCATGTTGGCTTGCTGGTGTGGGCTGGGGCTGTGGGCTGAACTCGGCACCAAGACTGTTAGCCCGGGACACTAGGAAGGCCCCGCAGTTGAGTCTGTGCAACCGACTGTGTGAGCCCAGAACAGGAAAGGGTAGCTCAGCAGCAACACATCTAAAAAGACTGAGGATTTGCCTCCAGCAAGCTTCAGATGAGTCAGTAGTAATATGGTGTGACTCTTTTCCAGCAACATTCGTTAATTATCGACTGATTACCTACCATGTAATAATGGAAGTTTTAAATTCTGTTAACAGAAACCTAACACGCAATTTCCCAAAGTGAGTTCTGCAGAGAATCGCTTGATGTTACTAGTTACTATAGGGCTGGGGGGTTGGTTTGGAGGGTGGCGGGTTAGATCATTGAACATCTGTGTCGGAGAACTTCTTTGGTCTCGAGTTACTGTGCACAGTGGATCTCCAAGACCGGGCTCGGGATGACAGAGCTTTGGTGACAGATGGGACAGGGCTGCTGGGAGTTCTGCTTGCTTCTGGACACGTCACGCTGCCCCTGTGCCACTCTGCCCACCTGGGCACTGCCCTTTGTCAGGTGTAGACCGCAGGGCCAGAGTCTGGAGGAGAGCAGCCAGGATGGGCGGAGGTGTGATGCTGCCGTGGGAGGGGCATGTGAAGGGGGCGGGGCTGTCTAGCCTGGGGGCGGGGCAGTTAGGTGTAGGGTGGAGGTGAGGGTGATTGAAAATATCTGAAGTGGGTGAACAGGTTTTGACCCTCTGTCAAGGGGCAGAATGAGAGCCAGTGGGTGAAAGCGACTGGGAGCCGTATTGGACCCACCCCAAAGTAAAACTGCCTTTGAAGGTGGCCGTATTTCACATGCGGACTCCGTGTGTTCTTAAAAGGCATAGTTTTGGGGTGGTGTGAAAGCGTTAGATGTCTTTTGAAAAGGGTTCTTTAAAATCCCATCCAATCCCAAGTCTGTAAATTTGTGGGGGGGGGGTTGTTATGCGAAATTTACTTCCTCAGTCTTTTATTTTTTTTCAGCATTGTGCTCATTCCTGTGGATAATTAGAAAAAGCATTAATAAGATGTGGTTTGTGTCATTTATTAATTAGTTGGATGATAGGACTGACGCAAGACAGTTGTTAGCAAAGTAAGGCAAAATACAAACAGAAGGCTCATTTTCGATCATCTGTAAGAGAACCACAGAGATTGGAGAAGGGGGAGACCCAAGGGGTAGGGATACTGGGGTTTGAAGGGTCAGTAAGGTTTGCATGGCAGAAGCAGGGGCAGTGTGGGTAAATCTGCAATTAAGAAAGATCCATTCAGCAGCTTTGAGAGAAAGATTTGAGAGCTGTGTCCTCAAGAGTAATCATTTAAACCATCGGGGGGCTTGAAGCCCCGAGAAGATTATGGCTAGAACAGGGATAGAGCAAGGCCTCAGAGCCTAGCGGTAGGATCGTAGATACGTTTGAGTCAAGTCCACTTTGCTGTTCACCTACGCGGAGAAACTGAGGCCTAGAAGTTGACTGTAAGTTGGATTGTTTACTTGCCTCTTAAGATAATTATGCAATTAAGTGCTCAATAAATGTTACTTACCGTTACCTAGATTATGTAGCTGAAGTTCCCTGGAACTGTGGTTCTCAGACCAGCCACGTTGCATCCCCTGCGAGCTGGTTCCAAGAGCAGTTCTTCGCCGCCCCTCCTGACTCAGTGGGTCAGTCCCGGGGGCGGGGCCTAGGGAGCCCACCTGAAAAAGCTGTCAGAGAGAGAGAGAGAGAGAGAGAGAGAGAAGGAGGGAGGGAGGGAGGGAGGGAGGGAGGGAGGGAGGGAGAGAGACATACAGACAGACAGACAGACAGACACAGGGCAGAGTTAGAGACCTGCTTCAGAGCAGCCCCGAGTTGGGATTCTAGGACTAAGAAAGGGAGAAAGAAAGGAGGGGCTTAACTACAGCGCCTGCGGAACCGGAAAGCACAGAGAAGATTGGGAAGTCTGTGGGGAAGGAGGTGGTGTGTTTTTTGCAGGAACTAACAGCTGTTACACGTGTGTTCAGCAAGGACTTGTTTTTATATGATTGAAGACGACCGGTTCCTAGTATGTGGGGAGTGGAAGGAGGATTTCAGGGCAGTTACATATAATATGTACAATGTCTATGTTCTGTAGCCCAAGTGATAAAAACCACCACAGAACCACTTAGAAATCGGAGACTGGGTGAAGTTGAAATCTTGTGTCTAACAGGTATTCGTGGGCTGCCTGCCAACTGTGACCAGGCGCCGCGCTACCTGCTGTAAATAGAAAACGAGACATGACTCTTGTTTTCAGAGGCTTCAGAGACTCGCACTTTTTAAAGGAGTTGAAGCTTGCCTTTTCCCATCACTTTTTCCAGCTGCAGAGCAAACACGAACTGAGCCGTTCTCCGCCAGTGCCGGAAGTTGAGCGCGGGGTTGCCTGGCACCTCACACGCTGCCTGATTTGAAAGTGCCGCCTCACTTCTGCAAGCGTTCCGAACATCGGCCGCCTTCATTTGTTAGTTTATGCCTCATGGTGTACCTTAGAGATGATTTGAAATCCTGTGAGAGATTTTATGTCCCCCTTCAGCGGGGGCCCCCTGGGGTTTTCGATATTGAGGTTGTGCCAGTGGGCAGGTCCCAGTTTCCACCCCCCATCACCAGCGCCCGTGCCGAACACAATAGCTGGAAATAAATGGACTTAAACTTCATCCGTTTAGTCATGCAGTGCTCGTTATGCCTAGGACACTGTGACAGTAATGGTGAGACTTAACAAAGTTTCACATTAGCAACAAAGCGCCTCCAGGTAAAGTGCCAGGACAGCCCGAGGCCATGCGTACAGGGTCTGGAGGGGCAGCTGGCTGTCCACGGAGCACCTGCCGGGGCCTGGCTGGAGTCAGCCGCGTGTTCAGAGGATCCCTGACTCACACCGGAGTTTCGATTTGTGAGATACCCCTTTTCCCAGTGGTGAAGGGAAAGTGAGCACATTGTACGGACCAAGAACCAGTTTTTAAATCTTCCCATTTCTTGAAAACGGATGACGCGGTATCCGAGATCACAAGTGGCATGCAGGAATCAGGTTCGCTTGTTTGTGAGCTCGGGTTCCGCGTGGGAGAGAGACGTAAGAAAACTCAGTGCAGCACCCTTTCCAGAATGACAGTGATCGGGCGGTTCATCCGAATAATCGTTTGTAATGAGTATGATTTTTGCGTTGTTCCGTTTTTATTAAGATGTAATTGATGAATAGCGTTTTGTTGGTTTTCGGTGTGCGGTAGGAGGGTTTGATGTCTGTGTGTATTGCAAAGCGAGTGTGTCTTGTTTGACCCGTGAGCTCACTCCCTGCTTTTTTCCCCATTGCTTTGGAGCGTGGGGCTGAGGTGGGTGGGCCGTGCGTACTGCCTGCATTCTCTCAGAATCTTCTTTTTCTCCCCAGACACCCTAAAGAAAAGTAGCTGGAGCCTTAGTCCACCACTCTCAAAAGGTAGCCAAGACCAGGCCTGGATCTGAGTGTTGCGTTGGGCAGAGCAGCTACTGGTTTCATTCTCATGTAGAGCCGTGGCGTATTGAGAAGGAGATTCAGAGAGATCAGAGATCTTTTAAAAAATGTTTTCATTGCTCCAGAAAGGTCTTCCTGATTGTTACCTCGCTAGAATACAAATTAGGTATTTGAAGACCTGGTGGAGTGTACTTTCTTAAATATATGGGGTTTTTGTTGTTGTTTTTTTTTTTTGTTTTGTTTTGTTTTTTTCCCCCGGAAACTGCTGGATAGCGACAGAAAGTCCCCTAAGTCCTACTAGCTGCACAAGGCATGTCAGTGTCCTGAAATCACTGGACCCGGTATGGGAAACAGCTGTGGCAGTTGTAGGGTTCTTAGAGCTGGAAGAGGTTAAAAACAAACCAACCCCAAGCTACATGTGGCTTTTTGTATGTCTTGTTTCAGTGGCTGCTTTGGAACTCACCTGTGTCTCCCCTCCTCTCTCTTCTCCGCAGTGAACACCTACCTCTTCATGATGCAGGCTCAAGGCATCCTGATCCGGGACAACATGAGGACAATCGGCGCTCAGGTGTATGAGCAGGTGGTCCGCGGCGCTTACGCCAAGAGGAATAGCAGCGTGAATGACTCAGGTATGTTTTTAGTAAAGACGTGGTCTGCTCAGCATGTCTCCTCCCCGGAGAAGGAAATTTGGCTCAAGCAGTTATCTTCGATGGAACAAAGTGTATTGTAAAGGAGGGACGATTTGGCTGAGTCTTACCTTATTATTAACAAGAAGCTCTTGCAAAATGAATCCCTGTTTGTTTTGCTGAAAGTATGTGAAGTGTGTCCACATGACTCCATTGTCACCCCTAATACTTTTCAGGGGTGGGGAGGGAAGACCCCTTTTTTGGGGTAGCTGCCGAAAACTGGGTAGCGACCTCCTCCTGGGAGGCAGATGAAACATATTTTAGGGCACCAGCAAAACAGGAGCCCCAAAAGCTGTTCCTGGAAGTAATTCCACAAAAATGTATTCCTCTAGCCAGCAGGGCGAACCAGAATTTGGTTGGACTTCCTGATACTTGGGGGATTTGTTTGTTCTGTTCTTTGCGTGGCGCGTGGAGAGGACAAGGTTCCTGTTGTTTTCAAAGCTGACACAGCTGGTCGCCACCCGGGAAGAGTTGCTCCAACTCGGTTCTTTCCGTTGGACTCTATCAACTTGAACTTGTCCCACCCAGTAGGACTCCTTCCTTATGAATGCCTCACAAGCTTTTATCTTGTAATAACCAAGTCATTCGGGACAGTTTCCACAAATTAGAGAAGTGGCTTCTGGAAGAATTCACTGGGTCACCTGGGTTACCGTCCCCAGCCAGGTGCCGTGTGCACCTTAGGGTTTCACTGCAGCTCCGTGGCTGCGTCTGGCGGTCAGATTCCTTCCGCCCTGAAGGAGGCTCTGCAGACTGTGCGGCGAAACGTCGCAGCGATGGACACGTTCCTGCCTCAGTCCTCGGAACTTCTGCCTGCGGCTTTTATTATGTTTTAAGCACTAATCATATAAAGAGGAAAAAAGAACACAGCTTAGATGGCGTGCCTAAAATATATTGTAAGAACTTGTTTCTGAACCATGGCTTTGACTATTTTTATAAGACTGCGTACGTAGGCAGTTCTTTACCTGTGAGAGAACGCTGTCTTTTTTATGTCTCTTTTTAACTCTTCCAAAAATTGAACAAAGGAAGTGTTCCCAGATGGTTAAGTGGGACTTGTCTAGTCGTGAGGCTTGTCCAGTCTAGCCAGGGATGGTTTTCATTTTAAAAATAGATTCTGAGATTTTTATTTTGCTCAGCCTTCGTGATTTGCCTTGTACTTTAACTGAGGACTAACGTGCTTTCCTGTGGCTTCTTCCTGCTTTCACTCAAGCCTAGTATCATAAAACATGCATATTTTTAAAAGATAGTCTTTCCTTCAAATTAGTTTTTCCTCCTTCCGTAGTGAGTTCTAAGTCCACTGCTCATTGGAAAATTGCAGATGAGAATTATTCTCTGGTACTTGAGAACTCAAGAGAAATCCTTGCCTCTTGAAGGGAAGTTAAGTCTAAAATAGACCACTTCCTGGTCCTGGCCAGTAGCTTATTGGGTTAGAGCGTCATCCTGGTACCCTAAGGTTATAGGTTTGATCCCCAGTCAGGCCACGTACAAGAACCAGTGAAGGCTTGGACGGGCGGGACAGCGGGGTGGGGTGGGGGGGATGTTTCTCTCTAAATTAATTTTAAAAATAATTTTAAAAAACTAAAACAGAATTGACCACATCCTAATTTATCAATCTGTCCTGCTGGCCAGCTTGGCAGCAACAAAGGACTGTAGTTAGCAAACCAGATATGCTCTAGTACTTCCTTTTTCTTTTTATTTTTTTTTTCCAAAGAGCAAATAATTGATTTTCAGAGGTTTTTTTTTTTTTTTTTTTTTTTTTTGCCAAATTGTGGTCTCAGGACAAACTGCCAGAGTGCCGAACCACACCTGAAAGAGGAACCCCTGCAGCCCCCAAGGTCACGGGAGGAGGCCCAGCACACTTTTGTTCCCCGGCTCATTGCGCGTGGCAGGGGCTTGCGGGTAGTCACCACACGCTCTGTCCGGCTGGCTCGTCTAGAGTGTGGCGCAGTCGGAGGGGCGGGGCTTTAGGTTCCGTCCTTTTTTCACACCCAGTGCAGAGCACTTGGGGGCGTGGGGGTGCCTTGGTCGTGTGACTTTCCCTCATCCCTGCCCCACACCTGCTTCGGGGTGTGTGGAGAACCTGGGGAGTCCTTCGACTGCCGTTCCAGAGCTCTGTGCCCTGCGTCCCTCTGGGTGAAGGAACGCCTGTGCTGCCATGACATGGATCCGGTCCAAGTGTCGGTGCCTCTCCGAGGGTGGGTGAGCTAGGACTTCTTTGCGGGCATTCGGCAAGGCGGTCTGTTCTCTGCGAAGTTAGAGGGGCGCCCTGGCAGGACTCCGTGCCCGCACCCCGGCTCATCTTGAACATGGGGTTTCATTAATTCCCTGAGGGCTTGCTGTCTGTGAAATCTGAGCACAGAAGGGACCGGCACCCTTTTTTTTTTTTTTTTTAAAGATTTTATTTATTTATCTTTAGAGGGGAAGGGTAGGAGAGAGGGAGAGGGAGAGAAATATCAATGTGTGGTTGCCTCTCGTGTGTCCCCTGCTGGGAACTGGCCTGCAACCCAGGCATGTGCCCTGACTGGGAATCAAACCGTGATCCTTTGGTTCACAGGCCCGCACTCAATCCACTGAGCTACAC